>JAOTRJ010000048.1:21340949-21355488 GCA_028564905.1 Leptodoras praelongus | reverse complement strand
GAATGGCCACCAAGGTCTCCCGATCTGACCCCCTTAGACTTTTATCAGGAGAACTTGGTGGCCATTCAACTGGCCCACGACAGTGTATCCATATAGGTGGCCCACCCTGTATTTAAACTGATGCAATAAATCTTATAATCGATTCTGTTTTAATGACTCACCTTGCTCTCTTATGGAAAGGATTTAGTTCTCTGTAGTATTTGGTATTCCTTTGTGTTTGTAGAAACAGCTTTTAGTATAAAAGTGAAAGTAGACATGAACCGGAGATAATGAGTTACAACAGTAATATGTGGTGATGTGCCAATCGGGTTGCCTGACAGCCATGCGTTTGTAGCACAACCCACAAAATCTTATTCGCTTGACCAAATGTGATGCTGTGCACCATCAGCAGACCCTTCTGTTATTTTTGGTCACTTCTGATCTTATTGTAGCAGACCCGTTCATAGGTCTGTGGAGAAAATGGAGCTGCTTGTATTTTTTCTAGGATTTTTTGCACATACTCCGTACATGAGAGCTTATTGCTGGGACAAATTACCAATGCACATCAGAAAATAATGTTTAGCACTCGTGCACTTTACGTTGCATGTGCTGTTTATTGTTCCATGTAGCACCCTTGGTCCTGGAGGAGCATTGTTTCGTTTCACTATGTACTGTACAACGCTGTATATGGTTGGAATGACAAAAAAAACAACTTGACTTGAAAATAGAAACCGAATTCGCTAGTTTAAAAAAAAAAAAAAAAAACCACCAAAGCCTGGAGGCTGTAGTTTACCATTCTCTTGCTGGGCTTCATATTGGTTTCAAAATAAATTGTGGCAAATGTCTCATTTTTTTTTTCCTGCTTACAAGAACACAAATTGTTGATCCACACTAGACATAACATTAGACACTAGACAGACATGCATTTTGTGTTTAAGATTAAATTGATGACAGTACATCTAAGATATTTTTAATGGTCACTTAGCTAAACAGGTTTCCTGTTTTCGGCTCATTTGGTGGTCACAGAGCAGACAGTTCTTGAGTGTTTGTTAGTCTGTTTGACTTTACTGTACTGGATTGCTAGTCCTCTGTGATGTCTCGATCAGAGTTAATTCATTCGCTAGCAGGACATGCCACTTGTATGTGGCAGGGTAAATCCTGATGATCATCATGCGTTAGAAGGAGTTTATGGTTTTGTTGGTCTTGTCCATTTTAAAGAGGTGTCTTACCTCCACAGACTTGAGGACTCCCTTCTGGAGGATGCTGGCCTCTCAGAGAAGTACATGCATGGTGGTGCTGTGCCAACGTTTGTTTGTTGTGTGTGAAATAAAACGAATTAAAAGTTACAAAAAATCTTCGTGAAAAGAACCAACATTTCTTTTTAGTTAAGATTAGATCATCTTTATAGGAGCTGCTCATGTTACACAAGGACAATGAGTGTTTTGGGTGTTTAAGTTGATGTGAACCACGGAATCTTTTTTTTTATTTATTTATTTTTTTAAATATCCCAAACATAACATACAACCATACCACTTAAACTACCAACTAGTTACAGTATGTGGATGATATTGGGATGTTGTTTTGATGTGTTGTATAAAGGTTAATTAGTCATAGATTATAGATTTTCGGTATACCTTATGGACTAAATGTATGAAAAGGATAATCATATTCTCTTGTCAGTTGTCTTGAAGATGCTGTGATTTTGAAGTAAATCTCCCAATGGGTGTAAAAGAGTTATGAAATTATATTATATATTATTACTCAGTCTGTCTGCAGGGATGCAAAACAGGATGAGTTCGATTACATGTATACAGATAACAAGTATGTTTCACCATGAAGATTAGTATAGCTTTGTGTCTGTCTATAATAAAGGTGTAAATTCTCTTTTTAATTTATAACGGGTAACCATTCATACTCGGATAGGGCCGGTGTAGCTGGAGGTTTTTGTTTCAGTCAGGAGCCACAACTAATCCTACTGGTATCTTTGTCTTCAACTGGCCATCAGATGTGCCTCCTTCTTGGCTGGACTGAAACCCTGCAGCCCTACTGGCTAATTTATACGTTTAAAGGCAATTATTATATGCAAATTAAAACCGTCTATAAATATAGGTGTTCCAGTATATTGTCCTTTAATTATTGCACTGTTGGCGTTTTATAGCATGTTATTGCAGTGAGAATGTGAGCCTACTAACCATACTTACACGTTCTGCCATGTGATTTTACCGTCTCAAGTGACTGACTATTTATTTATTTATTTATGTATTTATTTTTATTGCCAGTGTCACATTGCGATTGCTGGGCAATCTTTATTTTAACATGCTAAAGTCTGCCTGACTGTTGGTGGTTAAATATAGCCTTTAAGACTCATTTTCAGTCTGTCCTTGTCGTTTCCATGGTGTCCGTGTTTTTTCGGCCTCCTTATAACATATTATTTGAACGTTCCAAAATGATTTGTGTCCATAAACAAAGTTGGGTTTCTGTACCCCTTAAATCCTAAATAAGACCCTGAATGTAGGTGATTAACCCACTGGAATTGTAAGCCTCAGAGTTAGTAATTCCTTTCATTTTGTGCTTGTTACGAGTATTTGTTTCAAGTGTTGAGCACTATAGTACAGTGTGTATAAATACAAATAATTTTGTCATAACCATTTTCATTCTCAACTTATTTACATGTTCATGTCCTATGGAAGACTTTTAGGTGTACTTACACCGATGAAGATTCAGACTGATGTGGATCCTCTGGAGCAAATCATGTCAGCAATATACTTTTTCCTGCTTGATTTCTGGAAAGCAGCGAGGGTCAAATTAGTTCTGTTTTGCAATAGAGGCGATGTGGGTGGGGAACATTACAGATTAGTTGTCATGCTCATATTGGTGATGTAGGTAAGAACAAGGGACATAATCAGATCTTTTGTCTCATACTGCTGATGGTGAAAAGCGGCAAGTAAACCCAGGATTAAATGTTTATGTAAAAACTGATTATGTATTATGCATGTGACTATGTAAAAAGTGTGGAATTAAGCCGTTTATGTGGGAGACAATTTGCCAGCACAAACACACTTGCAGTTTCTGCAGGAACTACCTACTTTTCCATAAAATTTACATTTTTGTCCTCAGGAGTCACACTGTAGTTTGTGTAACTACACAGATACTAGAGACGTGTGATCGTGAAAGGATGTATCCAGAGTTTCTCAAAAGCAGCTTTCTTCCAAATCCTTTCCTAATAAACACAATTGTTTTTCTTCTTCTTTAAAGGGTCCAGCCGAAAAACAGCTTCACCAGAGGTGAGTTTTAGACAAATTTGTATTTGTTTATTTATTTACATCTATCTAGGCTAAACCAAAATAAATTTTGCCAAAAATGAAATTTTTCTGCTGATATCAATGATTGATTAAGAATATTGGTAGAGATGATTATAATATGATCAGCTATTTGTGGGAAAAGCCATCAACTTCCTTTGATATCTCTTCTACAGATCTGTGCTTAGTGTGGACACACCATTCACTCTTAGCTGACTTGACAACATATTTTCCCTGCTTTGTCTGTTCTGATCTATTAGGCATAGGGGCCAGTGCATTAAAATAAAAGTGTCTGAACATTTTTTAACAAATGTTGATGTGATCTTGAGATCACTGTGCTGTGTGTGTATAAATAGGACTATAAAATATATACAGTTTTCCATAACCCCTGATAAAACAATTTTCTGGAAATGGTTAAAGTAGAAGCAGGGTGTGTGGTTTATAACCAGTAGGAATGTATTGCGGGTAACAGTTTACTCCATGGGAAACACTAGTTAGAGAAGAGCAGCATTAAGAAATTTCCAGGGTGATGGAACTGTCTCTGCTGATAGACTGGACATGTTTGGTTCTCATTCATTCTCTGTGTCACTGTTTTCTATCTTCCAGGGTCCAGGGTCGTCTCAGAGTATGAAGAAGACTATTGGTCACCGAGGGATCAACCCTACTGGAGAGACCACTTACAAAAAGGTTGGATAATGTTAGAAAGGCCAAACCAGAGTTGATGAAATAAAAAGAACCGTTTGTTACTACTCATTTTAGCAAGTCATATATCACTGTCGTCTTTCAAACGAGAATTCTAGCTGTTGCTAAAGAGGGTCTTTGCAGGCTGTTTAAACTAATTTCACATTTCTCCAACCAGACAACCTCTTCTGCTCTGAAAGGAGCCATTCAGCTTGGTATTACCCACACCGTGGGAAGCCTGAGCCAGAAAGCTGAGAGAGATGTCCTAATGCAAGACTTCTATGTAGTAGAAAGCATCTTTTTCCCTAGGTATGTGCTTATTTCTTTTTTGTGCTGATTTCTGAAGTTAAACTCTATTCCCTGCTTCTGGTTGCTTTAAAACGGCCATCAATTTTAGTTATAGATAACTGTATAGATAACTGTGGTTCAGTCGATCTTTATCTGGATACAGCTGTCCAAATCCAACTTGCCTTTAAAAACTGGATCCTTCATTAGCATCCCTCTATTATGGTTATTATATATTATTATAAATACATTTTGTTAATTTCAGGGTGTTCAGTGCACACCACTTTGTTTCTCTTCTGAAAAGATGTGGGTTTTAATGTCATTTGTTTGTACTGAAGTATTGTGTACATTTATAGCATCTTTTATTTCTCTCTCTTTTTTCCTCAGTGAAGGCAGTAATCTGACTCCTGCACATCACCATGGTGACTTCCGGTTTAAAACTTACGCACCCATTGCCTTTCGTTACTTCAGAGAACTCTTTGGAATTCGACCTGATGACTACCTGGTCAGTTAAAACTCCTATACTCTTGCACGCACAAGATTCCTCTCATTAGTCTTCCTGTTTTTTTAATCTGGTTACAGTCGGTTCTGTGGGAAGTTCTAGGAGCCTTGCTTATAAACAGTTGCTTCCAAGCAGTGTGTATAACTTGTGTTTTTCTTGTATATTGTTCATCATTGTTGGCATGTTGAATATTATTGCTGGCTCATGGGTTGTACATGTGTTTTGTCTTTATGCCTCTGCAGTACTCTTTGTGTAACGATCCTCTGATTGAACTGTCCAATCCTGGTGCGAGTGGCTCGATCTTCTACGTCTCCAGCGATGATGAGTTTATTATTAAAACAGTGCAGCACAAAGAAGCTGAGTTCTTGCAAAAACTACTGCCAGGATATTTTATGGTGTGTAGTTTTATGTAAATGCACATGTGTAAATATTTTTTATTTATGTATTGTTTTTGTATGAAGGGAACATGTGGGAGGTGGAAGGGAGCAGACCCCATGGGCTGTGCTTAATCATTAGCTTATGTTGTCTTATGGTATTTTGTTCTGTACCCCCTTCTCTGTAGAACCTGAACCAAAACAAACGCACGCTGCTGCCCAAGTTCTATGGACTGTACTGTGTGCAGGCAGGAGGGAAGAACATACGCATTGTGGTGATGAACAACCTTCTGCCACGCTCTGTACCGATGCACCTCAAATATGACTTAAAAGGCTCCACTTACAAGCGCCGTGCCTCTCCCAAGGAGAGGGAGAAAACTGTGCCCACTTGTAAAGACCTTGACTTCATCCAGGACATGCCTGAGGGAATTCAACTTGAGCCGGACAACTACAATGCTCTCAGTAAGACCATCCAGCGAGACTGCTTGGTGAGTGTGTGTGTGTGTGTGTGTGCGCGCTTACCTGTGTATCAGCAGTATGATTACTGTGCTTGGCAGGTACGACCTGAACTGTGTTTTCCCTGCACAGATTGTAAACTGCTGCCATTAGCTAGTAGTTGTGCAAGGCTCTCGACTACCATTTCTACTTTCTCAGTTGGTCACACCAGCACATGATTTGGTAGAACCTTTTTTTTTTTAACCTTAAAGAAAGGATGAATTTACAGCCTAAAAAGTGCTGGATTTTTATGCATAAAAATTGAGACTACATTAGGAAAAACAGGTACAGTAGAAATCATTAAAAAAGTGTATTATAAAATGTCTTTACCTGCTTTAGAGTAAAACACTGTCTTGATTTAGCCCACCTTTTGTACATAAAACACACCTGAAAATGTTAGGAATCATATAGGAACGTTACAGCGATCAGCCATAACATTAAACCTGTTCTTCAGAGGTCAGGACCACCACAGAGCAGGTATTCTTTGGGTGGTGGATGATTGTCAGCAGTGCTGCTGAAATTTTTACACTAGCGCTGTCAAATTAACAAATGCCCTAACGTGTTAAAGGAATTATCGCGAAAAAAATAAAACACCACATAAAATATTAACACAAATAAAATTTTGATAAATTACGCAAAACCCGTGGCATCATCAGTGAACACAAACATTCCGAAATTGACCGCGATGTTACTCGTTTTAGGCTGCATTCCGATCTCAAGCTGTATCCCTGCTCCCTACACACTACAGGGTCCAATCCAAAGGGCTCTACATAGGGCTTCATAGAGCTTCATAGGGCTCTGTCAATAGAACGGTGCTATTTGGAACATGCTGCAACATCATAGAGAGCGGATATTATAGGCTGTAGGCACATTTGAAACGCATTTGATAAAGCATCTATGAACAGTGTGTGATGTATTTTAACTTTTTTTAATGTATGTTATGTTTTTCTTATTTCCTTTGATTGAACTTTTACTCTGTTCCCTTTAAAAAATAAAATAAAAAGACCTCATCTTTAATATTTCACTTTTACGAAATAGTCAAGTGAATAATGATGCGACAGTCCTATCTCTTAAAATAGACCAGTGATAAACGGCAACAACATTTTCAATGGCCCTATGATGACTACCTGCATGTACAACGCAAATCAAAATGTGTGTTAAAACCCCTCAGAGTCACTGCTGTATTGAGAATAGTCCACCAACCAAAAATATCCAACCTACAGTGTCCTCTGGTTAGCATCCTGTGGCCACTGATGAAGGACTAGAGGATGACTAACACAAACTGTGCAGCAACAGATGAGTTACTGTCTCTGACTACATCTACCCAGTGAAGCAACTAGTTAGGTGTGTCTAATAGTGGACAGTGAGTGGACATGGTGTTTAGAAATGCCAGCAGAACTACTGTGTCTGATCTAATCATACCAGCACAACTCACACTACCACCACCACATCAGGGTCAATGCTGACAATCATCCACCACCCAAATAATACCTGCTATGTGGTGGTCCTGTGGGGGTCCTAACCACTGATGAGGAGCATAAAAGGGAGCTAGCAGATTCTGCAGAAAAAAAGATGGACTACAGTCTCTATCTGTAAAACTAGAGTTAACCTGTATGGTCAATGGAGCTGGTAAAATGGACAGTGTGTGTAGATACAAGGAGGTTGGTTTAATGTTATGGCTGACTGGTGTATATGAGAAGTAACAAAGAATATATAAGTGTAAACATTAATAAATAAATAAAGAAGACTTCATAAAGCTTATAAAAAAAAAGTTGATAAAAATGGAAAGTATAGAAATGGCTCATAAAAATGTCATTAGTAGCCTAATATTACTAGTAGTAATTAAGTATTCTTTCCAATGATCAGGTTTGCCATGGTAATGAATTCAGCCTTCATGTAATCACAATAAAACCTTGTCAAGATTTAATAAACATTTAATTTGATATACAAACTCAATTTAATATCCAATATTCATTTATTATTTAAACTTTAACATGTAGACATTCATGTGAGCTGACACAGCTCTTGGCAGCTATTAGTTATTTCCTCGTTATTAATGAGTGACACTTGATGCCACCCAATTGGCGTTGGTAATGTTCTGACTGACCAGGAATGCAGGAACCTCTCTTTAGCTCTCATGTCTCTTGCTTTTGAAAACTTGAATCCCATACAGCATCACATGCTGTGCATAGGGCACCTGATCATCATACACAAATGTGACTATGTGAAGACCAGAAATGTGACCAGATTCACTAGAGTAATAGCATGCAGTCTGTAATGATCATGTTTAACATGGCTGTTTAGATTGAGTGATTGTGTTGATGACTTGGTTGGTGGTTTGTATAATTAGCTGTTGCAGAGCTTTAAGATCATGGACTACAGTTTGCTGGTCGGAATCCACAATGTGGATCAGGCAAGCCGCGAGCGTTTTGGCGTAGGGGATAGCTGCAGGCCGGTGGAGGGGACAGTCACACCTGACCAGAAGAGACCTCAGGCCCAGAAAGCCCTGTACAGTACGGCTATGGAGTCCATCCAGGGAGAGGCACGTGGGAAGGGCACGATGGACAGCGAGGACCAGTGAGTCACCAATTTCTTAATGATGGCCGTCTCTCTGTCTGTCTCACTTTCTTGACATCTATACACAAGTAATTCTGTCCTGCTGTTGTGTTTGGGACTTCTTTTTCCCTGTGCATGCTTATCTTATTTCTCTTTGTGAAAACTTTAATTTACCACTATAACTGGCATTTTGGCATGTATCTGTTAGTATCAGAAATGCTTGGAGCCTTGCATAAAACAGCTGTACATTATGTTTATTTTTTGCATGTGCCACTTGGTCCTTCTATGGCTATTATGTCTTGTCATATTTTATTTTAAACTGTTTTTGTTTTGACCACAGTATTGTGTTTCCCAGAAATGTTGGCCCATATTGTCTTCTTTTTGTTTGATTGTACTATTATTTTTTTTTCATAGTTGCTAGCTTCCACTTGGCTGGTGTGCTTGTTAATGGGCTAAAATTTTCTGTTTGTTTAGGTGGGGAGGAATCCCAGCTCGCAGCAGTAAAGGAGAGCGGCTTCTGGTTTACATTGGCATTATTGACATTCTGCAGTCATACAGGTAACTCAACACCCAATTTTCACTTTCCATTAATGTAATTTCAACACAATATTTAGCTAATGATGGTCATGTCACTTTATTAGTGGAGTCGGCAGGCAGGTTCCAAAAAAATGTTGCTCCTGAGATGTGGCAAGCAAAGCTTGTAGTGTTTAATAGTGCCAGGATAATAACAACATGATGCCTTCCCATTTCTATTGCACATTTTTCTTTGACATGACTTGCTGTGTTTTTGGAATGTGGCTTTGTAGGTTCGTCAAGAAGTTGGAGCATTCCTGGAAAGCACTGGTTCACGATGGGGTAAGATTCAGTACAGTCTTTTCTTGTGTCAATTTGATATTGCTATATAAATTGCCATGGCCCAATAACTCTTCTGCCCTAATTTTGAATCTTTTCCAGGACACTGTGTCTGTTCACAGACCAGGCTTCTATGCAGAGCGATTCCAGCGCTTTATGTGCAACACAGTATTTAAGAAAGCAAGTAGGTCTCTAAATGATCTGGACTGACTGTCATTTATTGTCTTTCCCTTGTAATTTTACTTTTAAATGTGAGCTGTATGTGCTTATGTTTTGTTACATATCTTTCTGTCCTCAGTAAAGTCATCACCATCGAAAAAGAGCCGTGCAGGTTTTCAAAGTGTGGCTAGGAGACTGCCCATGGGCACTGCTTTCCCAAGTGCCCAGCCCAGCAGCCACATGCCTCTTGACCCTCGACTCGTCTACCATTCCCACTTTACCCAAGCTGACACAGATGTCGAAGTTGGTGAGTAAGGAGAGAGATCGCGTATCTTTTCAGACATTGGTCAGACTGAGAAACTTTATTACAAATTATTTTTAAAATTATATAAAACAAAAGTATTTTTATGTATCTGATGAATTCTTTTCCAGGTATGCAGTCAGGCAGGCCTGATCTGCTCCCGAGCACGCCTTCCCTAGCTGGAGCCTCGAGTGAATTTGAAACAACTGATGAACCTAATTTGTCAGTGCCCCCAATCAGGTATCAGCACTTTCACTTAGCTTTGTATATTAACACATTTTTATTATTTAATGTCACACTTTCAAATTTTCAACCTTTCTGACTTTTTTTGTACATGGTTATATTTTGGTGTTTGATATAGGTCAGTAGGGGTGGAGGTACACAAATCTGCAAGCACAGAACCTGATAGCAATGCTTTTTCCAGGTAAAGCTGAACACACACATTCTGCTAATATGATTCTATGCATCATTGCATGATGATTGAAAGGTTCACTACTTCCCCTGCCTCTTTGATTTAGTTTGGGGCCTGAACTTGCAGATGAGCAGATGGGTCTTGAAGATGCCATTTCTCTCAAAGACATCATCCCGGAGACCAACATTTGTTTTGTAAGTTTAATGCTAACTACTAACCATTGAAATAGTCGTTAAATGTAGCAGTGAGATGCAAGATGATGGTGTGGTACAGAACATGAAAATGATTTAGGTCTGTCAGTAGATATCAGTAATGCAAATGTTTTTCTTGGTAACAGTTTACTATGGCGTCAGCTGCAAAATAACTTCAAGTCTCTTTCATTCCTCAAAAAGAACTCTTGAGCGTTTAGCATTTTTTGCACATACCTTCTGTTCACTTCACCTGTGTATTGTGAACACACGTTACCCTTTGCCATTGTATTTTGGCCCTCTAGGCTGTTGAGAGCACCAGATGAACTGTATTGTGAACAAAAAGAGGACTGACACCTCATCAGAGCTGAAGTGGCCCAGAAATACCTCCCAAATCCTCTTTTAAATGAACTCACAATATGTTCACAAGAAGATCTGAATCCCTTTCCTGGTGGTCCACTTTTTGGTCCACTTTAAGAGGATTGAGTTTAGTTTGTTTAAAAAGGGACTGTGTGAAAACACTCTTAAGAAAAAGTCAGAGATGTTTGAGTCAAAGAAGTGTATGTAGAACCTGTAAAACCTCTTTTGCATTTACAAAAAGTAACCTTTAAATAAATTGTACCTGTAATGCTTCTCAGGAAAAGGGCCTTGCATAACTGGCTGATTTCATACAGATGCCTGCATTTCTACTGTTGAGACCCTATATGAATGTCTTTGCCAGTCAACACTTGAACTTGCATGGTTTATAGGAGTTTGCTGAGGAAATAAAGATGAATAAAATCTATCACTGTTCTGTTTTACAGTAAGACAGTCTGGAAACATGATACAGGAAAAGAGGAAGACATGAATATATGTATGAACAAGCCGTCTCTCCCGGTGAGGAGGAGTGGAAGGAATTCCAGTCCTTTGGAGTGACACCCCAGTGGTTATGGGCAGGAGAGTGTGAGCGATAGACTCTTCTCCTTCTCCAGCACAGGGTATGCTGCTATAACTCCACCTGTTGACCACACAGTTCCTTCCCTGAGCTTCAGAATCGCCTTCGGTCTCACACTGCACGTTGTTCATAAACACACACACTTTGGTCTTATTGGTCATGCATATACTGAAAAAGAACACTTGTGATATTATTTATTCTATATCAATTCTGTTTTGATTTGCTTTATTTTTGCGACAGCTATTAGAGGACTTTGTGAACAAATTATGTAGGTATTTCATACTGGGTGTTAACACTTTTTTTTTTCTTTTTTTTTTTTATGTCAGACAGTATTAGTTAAATACTCTGGTGGGCTGTTTACTTTATACCCATAATTATAAATCTGAAATGATTCCTCCACAGAGATCTGCTTTTCAGTGTATACCTGGCATGACATTTGCTGTTTAACCAGTAGGGTTATTTCAGTCCTGCAGAAACACATTATCGTTTAAGTAACAGGTGCTGGAACAAATCATGTGTGCCCTATTCAGTAATTAGTTACTCAAGCCCTATTGTGAGTGGGGTGAGATCCGAGCTGTTGTGGCTGAGATCTGCCTAATATTTGACTGTTTCCATATTCAACCGAAATGGTAGTTTTTTTTTTCTCTCAAAAACAAAAGTAAATATTCTTTTGTTTGTTCTGCTAGTGTCTTAATGTCTGTTTTGGTGCCAGTCACTTTTATTTACTTTTTTATTTTTATTTTTTTTTTATTCTTCACTTTGGCTGTCCTAATTTGTGTATTTGTCAATCTTGAGTGTTTCCATTCATTTAAATGGACCAATCAGCAGTGTATATTCATTAGTGGATGGGCAGGTTTGCTTGTTTTTAATGCCAGTGGCCTTCAATCCATTGATATGTACTGTATTTTATGTGAATAGTTGTGTAAATATTATTCACCTTTGTGTTTTTTTTGGTGCATACTTATTATAAAGACTAATATGCTTTTATGAAGCAGTATGTAATCTAAGCTAACAAATTAACATGTTTATATTTGTTATACTTTCTTGCCATGCCTTATGTCTGCTTCACTAACTGTGCACTCTTATAAGAGCCTGCTGATTTCTGCTGGTTACAGAAATTGCCTACCTTCGGTACATTACTTATGCAAGTGGTCATTTCAGTCTGACGTTACAGTACCATTGCCTCATTTATTTACCTCAGCTTGGAATTTCTGCTCTTTGTGCATTCATTGTGCTTTGCTATATTTCTCCTGCTTTATAACAAACCTTTTTTTTTTGGAAACACACTTTTATTTAACATATAATCTAATTGCTAGTTGAGCATTATTTTGCACAAAAGGTCTGAAGGAAGTTGCTTTTGTGTTCTTTTTTTTTTCTTGGTTTATGGACAAAAATGTGTAACTCAAACTTGGTTTGAATATATGAACTATATATGGTGTTCTGCTTCAAGCTAAAAGCAGGGTCCATGTACCATGGAAGTTTTTTTATCTTGTGCTTCTTGATTTTTGGTATTTTGAATGAGTGCAGTGTGGGACCAAGTGCTCCACAAAAGACTGAAGTAGCTGAAGATGCATGCGTACATTTGAATGTGCACTAACAGGGTGGGACTTTATCTTATCAGTCATATAGATACACTTTATGGTCTCTTGAGTAGTTGGTATACTCTACAGTGCTGATGAAGGGGAATTTTGCAGTGGCCAACTTGCTGATTCATCCTATTTTTTATTTTTATTTTTTTTCAAATACACTAAAATGGTAAGGGTGCCATTTGCATCGCATGACACTGCTACTGTTTTCAGCATCTGTCTGGCAGGTTACCTTCTCTACCGTCTGCCCTGCATTGACTCATCTCTTTTTCCTCCATGCCTATTAAACTCCATTTACAATGAAAAAATGCTAATTATGTACCCAACAATGTAATCAAACCAGGCTCATCTTAAAACAATAAGATGACTGATTTGTTAAGGCTGTCTTGTTGCATGATGAGCCTTCATAATGACCCTTAAGGTATATTAAGTTGTACCTTGACGTTGAATACAATGTGAGCATTGTTATATGGCTTATATCACCACCACAAGTATTGGGGCATTATGTGGGTACAGTTTGGCCAGCAAAGTGCTGGATATGCAAAAGGATCCTAACTGAATGCAGTAAATGTATTCAATGGTGTCATATGGTGTAATATGCAGTCAACTGTCCACCAAATTAGGAAGTATAAATTCTATACCCAACTCCAAGATGTCTACAGAGTTTGCAAACATGATGTTTGGGTCATGATGACCCTAAAATGTTCTCCTGCAATTGCTATTGTTTGACTTGTCTTGGTTTCTGTGTTTCCTTTAACTGGCTCAGATCATGTAACCACACATAACCAATGTTCCAATCAAGACATTTAATGAGAACATGCCTTTCTGTTGACAAAGCAAGTGCAAGGTGTTCTGTAGTGGATGAAGGGCGTTGCACTTTATGCTGTCATGATTTCGTATCTTTAACTGCACTGTTCTGTCCAGTGTGAATTGTAACGCCTTAGTTGTATGTACTCCAAAGTTCAACCAACCAAGCTTTGTTTTTATTTTTATTTAATTATTGTTTTGAAGTGTTCTTTTTTTGCTTGATGATCTTGAGACCTGAACTCCAGTGCCCTGATCAAGGCAGGGTTACCTAGTCATATGACAGGTGCCTGTAGACTCCTTTGTGTCAGGGTGGTTGAAATTTGTGTTAACTGAATGATAAGTAGTCAGCTAATGCTCCTGTCCACAAGTCTTCCTGCAGTATTCTACTGACCCGGACTTGTGGAGAAACTGATTAATGCACAACAGACACACCAGTCTTGCACAATTCACACAGGATGCTATGCTGGCAACAGAGACACTACCATATGAACTATTGCAATATTACATTTCTGCCAGCTTACATTTTGGTAACTATATTTATTAGGAAACCATTTTTGTACCTTGTATGATTGTATGAAACCTAATATTCTGTGAACCAAGACAATTGTTTGAATGCTGTAAAGCAAAAGAAAATCTTTTTTTTTTAATTGCATTGGCAAAGCCTGACATTGTACACTGTATTTGTTGTGTTTAAGGTATTATATATTACACACCTTTTGTAAAAACATGAATGTCTGGTGGTTTCAGGAACAGAAGGATTGCCTATATTTTTACTCAGCTTGTGTATAATGTGTATATGTACTGTATATAAGCAGCACGCAAACAACCCCCACCCCCGTCCATCATGTTATTCACCTGCCTTTCCTGCCAGTTTAATGTGGTGATGGGTTTTTCTCCTCATATTTTCAATTAGTTTTCAAATAGGCTAATAAATTTTTAAACTTTTTGGTGGTTTATTTTCCTGTTTATTTCAGAGTCATGTATGTATATACACTGATCAGCCATGTGCCACCAAAACAGCTCCGGTCCATCATGGCATGGACTGTCAATACTGATTGGTCCTTTTGCTGTCAGATAATCTAATAATCAGTATGCTGTTTTGCTGAAAATTTTGCCTTGTTCAGTTGGG
>JAOTRJ010000048.1:21250440-21264003 GCA_028564905.1 Leptodoras praelongus | reverse complement strand
AAACTCCACACAGAAATTTCCCAGGTCGCCCCACCCGGGGATCGAACCCGGGTCCTTCTTGCAGTGAGGCGACAGCGCTATCCACTGCGCCAAAGTGCCGCCCACAAGTATCATGTATGAAGTAATATTCATACTACTTCCCTAAAAAAGGATGGCATGTAGGACACAGTAAATAATGCTGATCCATCTTAAATACACTGTAGATAAATAGGAATTCACATATTGTTATACTGTGTGTTGTTTTCTGGCACACTCTTTAAAACTGTATATCACTTGATATGATACAAATGATATAAATGAAATAAATGATCATAGATTATATGATACAGTTTAACACAAATCAAAGAGGAAAGAAATAGCTACATTTTTCACATTTTCATTACTTATTACATTGATTGGTGCTGACAGGAGAGTGTGCCTTCTACATATTAGGACTGATTTTATTTCATGTAATTCCATTGTTTTCAAATTGTCTCCCCTTCATTAAGAACCAAAGTAAACTACAGAAATGATGCCATAAATAAATCTAATAAATGTGTAATATCATCTATTTTAATCTCATCTAATCATATATCATCTGATATAATCACATCAGAGATCACATTAACCTCTCTAATCTAATTCTGTTGTCATGGTGATTGCTAGTATGTCTGGATTTCTTTTTTTTTTTAACTCTTGGCAGCAAGTTTGTGACAGCCAAGGATTTGTATTTTTGAGTTTTCTGCACATTACTGACATCATACAGTTTCCTTACTAAGTGGTACATTTGGCCTAAAGAGCTGTTATTTGCCTGTGTGAAGGTCAAATTACCGATGAATCCAGCAGAGTACAACAACCTGCAGCTGTGAGGATGAAATGATTGATGAAATGGCTGCCAGAGGTGCTTGTTGTATTAATTAGATTTAAGCAAATGTCTGCATTTTTAGATAAACTATCATAACTGAGCAAGGAAAATAAATAAATAAATATTAAATGACTACTTAGCAGTATAAATAAGTTACACTTCCAAGTTGACCAGTTGGAGCCCTTTGAATTATCCTATTGAACTGTAACTGTAGAACTGGTTTCTATAAGAAACAGATCAGCTCAGTTCCATAGCCATAACCAATTCAACACACCATATGGTAATGTAGCTGACTCTAATTTGCATGCTAGTTTATTTAAAATGATTTTGCTGACTAGAAAATTATGGCATACACCTGCTAACAGAGCACAGTGGTGAACAAGATAGCACATTAATTCATTAAAATAACATGTAAATAGCACATTTCTTGAACCATGCCTCTCTTATCCTCTCTTGCACAATACCACAAAAGTACATTCCTATTAACCTACTCCTAACCTGAAGTGCAGAACTCTTTGGGACCCTGGGAAGCTCTGTGGGCATGGTTTTGCCCAGAAGCCTGTAAAAATGTGGAGCTGCACCCACTGCTATTGCCTCAGCACCTCATCAACAGTCAATGGCAGAGCTACTCTACAGCATTTCCATCCTCACTGACTTTATCAAACCAAATATCTAATTTGCTGGGGATAAGAATCGGGATTACGTGATGCTCTGGACAAAGCCCTCGGGAGGGGAATGTGATGGGGTTACTCGGCTGGCAGACCTCAGGTGTCTGTGTTGTCTGTGAGTGCTCTGCTTCTTCCATGTGTCACTGGCTGGACTCAGGTAGAGCAGACTACCCGGGTTCTTTCATAGATAAACACGAAATTCACATTCACATGCAGATGAATTTGCACAAGCCACCGAGTATGTCTTTCCTCTTTCTTATATCTGTATTGTTATCTATTTTCCTGAATGTTTGATTAGCAGTTTTGGTCTCTCATGAAAACACAATGGAAGGGTCACTTTGAGCAGGAATGAAGATATGAGTGAGAACTGCATATATCTGTGCTAATATTTTGATCATAGACAGTAAAAGAAGAATTTGTTGCTTACATAAAAAATTATTTACACTGATTCACATATTGGAGGAAGGTAGTGCTTCTTTCCATCTCTTCTACCCAGTGAGAATTTTTCTCTTTACAGTTGTAAATAATTAAAGTTCCAATGAGATGTATTTAATGCTTCTTGAGAAAGAATATGGAAATGCAATAACATTTGCATAATTGCGCATCAATTAAACATTCGGCAGTTCTTAATGAGTTAATCAGACTTCCCCTTTTGACAGATACTATCCATTTGCTGAGGAACTAAATCTGTTTTGCTAAGCTGTGTTGCTCATGTGCAAAGTTTACACAGGAGTGATAGAGGAAAGACTTCAGTCATAAACAAAGACTCAAGAGAAATAAAGCTTTCTTGGAAATCATTAGCTCTCTACATGTCACAGTCCCACATCCACCTAAGCATTCATTACAACTGCTATGATGTCCCATACTTAAGTATTACATTCACTCAAATTACAACAACAATTATTATCAGTGAAAATCCACATCACATGATCATTGTAATCTGATTGTATATCTAAAATTGATTTGTTTGGTAAACCCGATTTGCCTTTTTTTTGCTGACAAACAAACAGCTCAGACGAAGGTTGTTGGATTAGCCCCACAGAAGGCTGGCTGGAGAGAGTGAGATTAAGTGCTAAAAAGATTTAGTGACACGCAAGTACTCAATTATGTATAGGCAACAAAATATGCACACCCCACTCAGAGTTCACAGTGGAAAGCTGTACACCATTTGTCGCCGCTGGCTTCCATCTTTATTCAGTGCCCTGTGAGACAGGTCCAGAGTGGTAATTACAATCATACCTTTTCCGCCAGAGCCCTGTTCCTCACCATAGCTGCCTTCATATATCCTTGTATGAAACATTGTTCATTAAATGCTCCTACTCCAGGTACCCATGAGCCTTTGAAAAGGCCTTACTGGGAGTCATCAAATGGGAACACATGGATAATGACGCTGTCAGATGTGAGGGGAGTAATAATCAGAGTCTTGCTTTCACATACTGGAAGTAAGGAGAGAAGTTTATATTGCTCAGGCAAAAGCAGCCATTTACTTTAATGAAGTCTCTGGCTTAAAGGTGGTGTCAGTTGAGAGTGAAATTATGAGAGGTGAGTGGTTGATATAAAAAAATGGCAATTTGCACATTTTTGACTGGTTTGTGTGGCCTTGATGCTTTTCAATTATTCTGCTGAAACTCATGAAAAAGTCATGAAAAAGCATTTTCTTCCTGTGATGTTTGCTTGGAGATATCTAGGAGATCTAAAAGTGATAATTCAGCATGAGATAAACTTGTTAAAATGTTTGTTTGTTTTTGTGTGTATCTTGTACTTCTTGTTGACTTCTAGTATTCTTAGCATAAAAACATGCAAAACATGCACCAATCACTGTACCAACACGCTGATTTTAAAATGGAATGAAAATTTTTTTTACATGTAGAAAAGTTGTACTTTTAAATGGTAAAGTTTTTTTTGCTTCTGCTCACACACTGCTCTCTGGATGTTATTATTTGCTTATCTGTCCCAGCGAAATCTCACATACTACCAAGGTATCTGTCAGCATCTCTTCAAATCAGGGGAGGAACGGAATGAATCTGTGTCATACCTCTAAGGGCTCGTGTTATTGTTTGTGTGGGATTAGAGCCTGTGGGCTATGTGTTATAAAAGGGGACACAAATGAAAAGTTGATGGGCATCTTGGATGACCAGAGTTTATCTATCTTGCAAGGTGAGTATGTGTATATGTGTGTGCATGTGTATATGTGTGTGTGTGTGTGTGTGTGTGCATTTGCACATGTCTGGAGATGATGATGAGAATCCCAGCCTGGAGACTCTTCCTGAAGCCTGGGATTAAGTGCTTGTGTGATTAGTCCCTTCTATAATTGCTGCCAAACCATCACTTATTCTTATTCCCAGCACCTCTAATCTTTCTGACACCTGCCAATATTCCATCACCACATCTACAATCTGCCTCTACAAATCTCAATCTGGTCATTCAGCATATAACAGACTCCTTCAGGCCTGATGACAGAAATAAAAGTATTGTTCATTGTTTCACTATATCTTTGCACTCAGTGCCTGGTTCTTGGTTCTTTTCACTGGGCAACAGAACTTCAACAGGATTTCAATCTGAGCTTGCTTGACTCATGCGCTGCCATGATTTAATGCATGTAAAAAAGAAACTAAAAAAAACTAAAAAAGCTAAAATTACTTTTACAGTGCAGACCTTCAGTAGCAGACTTCTTTAAGAAAAACAGCAATAATCACAATAAATTCGCAGTTAAGGTAGCAGGTGGCTGAGTGGTGAACTCTTAAATCTTTTCTTTGCCTCTACCAAGTGTGCTCACTGATTAGCAGGCAACTTCACCAAATCATGCAAATTCTATGGCAGAGATCTTGAGGTGCTTGAACATATGAAACCTCGAAACGTTATAGGAAAATGTAAAAGAAAACCTCTGATAAAATCAGCCTGCATTGTTACATATTTTAGGCTTGTGTAAAAATACAGTACAGTAAAAAGGTCCTGATCATTTGTGTTCTGTATGTCCGTGTAACAGAACTACAGATAAAAGTAAATAAAACAAAACATGTATGCACCGAAAGAACATATATCGCCATTATAATCATGTCTAGCATAGTGAACACCTTTCATCATTATCTAGCCTGGGTTCATTATCTCCCAGAGCCTAGGAATCTCCCTACAGCCCCCTGTCTATTTATGCGGGAGACCAATTTGTCCCACTGCCTCTGCTTAGTATTTGCATTGACACCCAGGGTCTGATGTGGACAAGCAATTATGACAGGTTTCCTATTGAACTGTAAACGACTGATGTCTGCCTCCGAACTACAGCTTTATCCAATTATGGCCCCAAATTTCCACTTGGTTCTGTTCTGTTCATTATCTGCTGCTGAAAATGATGAATTCTGATGGATAGACTTTTAAGAAAACAGATTCATTTCACGATTATTTTCCTGCCAGGATTTCAAATTGGCACTATTTGGCCTGCATTCTAATGCTTTGTACAAACTCTTTGAAATGCAGTCATGTAGAAGACATCTACAGTGCCGACACCAATGGGGGTAACTGATTTTACCCTCCATTGAATTTTGTATTTCATTCACTTTGAAATGACCAGATACATTTCTTTTTATTTGGTCCGTACTGAATTTCTGTATCATTTACATTCTTAAGTGGAAGCTATGAATTATTGAACTGATGTAAATTATACATACGGATATATTGTTGCACAGTGCTGTATTTGCATTCATTTGTTGTGAATTTCTAAAATTGTTGTAAATAGGCCATAAATCATACTAGCAAGACAAAGACAGGTTAGTTACTCATCATGTGACGCTCACGTTCTGAAACTGTGCCCTATTCAGGATATATAATGCACTACTTTTGTGGTCTGACATTTTGTAGTAGGGAAAACCCTAGAAAAATAGAGAATAATCAATACAACTGCAATGGGTAGTGTCCAAACAAACATAGCAGCCATAGAATGCCCATAATGCACTGTATTGTTGGGCTTATCTTTCACACAGAGGAAAACAGCGAGCAGGGTTCTTTCAGACGTCTTACAGATTGTAATGAGTTCCTTTTCTTTTCTTTAATGTAATACAGATCAAATTATTATTTGATGTACACATGCAAAGTGATTGCAGAAATGTATTTATTTTTTCGGTGCTTTATTGTTGTTGTCGTTGTTTTTCTACCTTTCTCATTTATCATATATCTCTGTGAAAATATTTAACAGTTCTACCCCAAAGGTTACTTGCACAGTTCAGTCAATGCAGATATGCATTCATTTGTGCAAGTAATTTGTCCATTGACTTCTGTGGCTTTTCACTTGTGCATAAAATTTGCATGATGTATATAAAATTTAAGGTTTGTATGTGTACAAATTTAATTCAGCTTTCCACTAGTACATCGAGCATTCCCATCCCTCTGTGTAGTTGGATAAAACCATGGATAATAGAGACACAACTGGTGCTGTTAGGGTTTTTACATTGACTGATTCTGAATACTTATAGTCTGGGCTGGCAGAGGACATTGATTGGTCTGCTTGGGTGGGGGAATTAGATTTCCAGATAGGTGATGTTAAGAAGGTGTAGACTGACAGGATTGACCCACACCTATTGCTCGCTGCTACACCAAATGACAGAATCTTAATACAAGTGTGGATTCAAAGGTGGAAAATAGGATTTGTAAATACTGAGGCTAGATAGATGATAATAATCCTGCACTTGCAGAAAACATACTGGTGCACTGATAAGCCTGAGGTTCAACACAACATGCTATGAACCTTTCCTGGAAGACTTAATTTAGTTACACTGATAAATATCTCCTTATGATTTTACAGAAAAAAAAATTCTTTTAGTGTTTTTTTTTCCTGTTACTTGGCTCTGAAGTAAATTTTCATGATTGGTTTAAGACATATCAAAGTTCAACTAACAAATTACACATTATGGCCATGTTTAATTATTCATGTTCAGATATGTATGGTCTGTAATTTTTATCCTTGCAGTTAAATGGACTTTATCTAAGCAATTAAATCCTAAATTTAGCCAGCAGAAACCACTCCTTTTTTAATCTAATTGCTTTCTCTTGGTAGGACCTAAGCCTCACAAGCCAGTGTCATCACCAGTCAGCCTTAGATTTCCCCAGACCCAATTTATCAGGTCTCCCTATTTCTCCCTGCTTTATTAAAATGTCTATGATCTCTCCTGTTGGACACTAAGTGTCACTTTATGAAGAAAGTCCTGGACCTTAGCTGTAAATTAAAATTCTTGCTGTCAGATCAAAGCCAGTGAAGCCTAGAATCACACGTCTACATTTTTAGTCTCAGAGAATAGATATGATATTATATGATATGAGACCATAGAGGGAGACATAGCATAGGTTTTGAACCGAGATGGTCCTAGTACTGTCCTTTGTGATTCTACAGTAAATCTTTTTTTTTTTCAGATGATATCTGAATAAGGTCAATTTTGTTTACTGTTCTATGACATAGAAATGCAGCCTGTAACAGTAAGCTGTTTCCATATTTTCCTTACCCAGAATGACATTTAAACTCATTGACTGCTCCTATATGCAGCACACACAGCGAGAGCAGTCCTGTCACAGCCTGTCTGGGCCTCACAGAGATGGGAGTGGAGCCATGTAACCAGACTCATTCAGAGAAAAGCAGTGCTTTTCCTCTCACTTTGACATCCCACAGCTCCATTATAGGAAAAAGAAGAGTGGAAGAGGAAAAAAATGCCTTTCTCTCTTTCAGTATCTGCCTCGTGGCAGCCTCCTCCATATCTCTCCTAATCTATACAGACCAAACGCATGCTCTCATCCTGCCTGAACTCCCCTGTATGTCAGGCTGGGACTCAGTAGGCATGCTTCTTTCTTGTACGACCACCATGGCATTTAGCATGTAGTAGAGTTTGACTCTAGCCTCGGTGGGAAAATCTCTCAATGATGGCTAGCTGAGAGGGGCATTGTCAAGTCTATTAATCATAAAGTAATATATTCACTTCAGGTCTGGTTGTCGGAGAGGGAGGTTAGCATGCAACCAGTTTGAAAAGGAGACAAGCAAAGAAACAAGTGAATAGGTCAAACTGCCCTTTAGTTCAGGGAGCTCCTGCAGGAATAGGTTGAGTGGAACAGTGGAAGTGCACAGGGAAATCTGTAAGCTGGAGAACCAGCGCAGCTCTGATTGCAAAATTCTCCCAGGCTGTTTCATACCTGCTCCACATACTAAATCTTAGCTGTCACGTGGACATGATTTTGTTTCACTCAGATCCTCTATTTCTTTTCTAAGAGGAAGTGCTGTTGACAATAATTGCACCTGTTCTTAAGTGTTTCTTTTATCTTATTTTTCTTTTATCAAGTATGAACTTGCTTTAATTAATAAAGCTGCTTGCAAGATCATATTACGTTTCACATATTCTCCCTGTGCCCACATGTGTTTCCTTTGTGTTCTTTGGTTTATCTGACCTCCGTAAAACTTCACAGTACATGGATGTGCTGTGCTAAATTGCTCCTATTTGTGAATAAGTGTGTGAATGTGAGTGTGTGTGGTGCTCTGAAAAGGACTGGTGTCCCTTCCAGGGTGTATTCTCCTTCACCATGATCAAGCAGTTGCTAAAGATGAATAAAAATTTGAACTGAAAATTGACTTCTTGTTCTTAGTTTTGCTTAAGGCATGCCACACTTCCCATTAGAGGTTACAGCTGTTTTTTAAAACCCCGTTCCTCTATGCATCTTCATTTCCACAGCAACTGGGCAGGTCATCAGGGACTGGTTGGCAATGGAGGGGTGTTGAGGTGGTGAAGGCATTAGGGAAAGCCACCTGGGGGTGTAATGTGACAGTGATTGGTGGCAGGGCTCTGTCCTCAAGCCCACTCCATTTTTAGGCGCTCTCCCTAATGTTCATTGATCTGGGTGCAGATGGCACATTCTTTGTCTCTCTGGTCCGCCAAATGTAAGCACTCCAGCAGCCTGGCAGGTAGCCTGACGCAACATGACTTTGATCCACTGCGACCTTTTAACAAATTCTCCATTTTCACACTGGTTGGAGTGAAAGTGGGAAGGTAAAGGAGAGGGGATCCATCTATAAGATTTTTTTCCTATCAATCTCCACCCTCTTTGTAAGTTTGTTGGGAAGTGCTGGAAGCGACTCACTCTAACATTTATAATAACTGCATACTGGCAGCTCAGTGGAAAAGTTAAAGAGTGCTTTTTCACATGTTCTAAATGTACAATGTCTTACAAAGAAGTTACAAAGAAATACCTGTTCTTAAACGCTACAAATATAACACTTTCACTGCGATGAACAGGCATACATGTTCTTCCCATACAGTTGTCTGAAGTTAAATAAATAAAACTTATTTTTTAATGTAAGCAACTATATTTGTTATTATTTTTTAATATTTATTTATTATAAAATATTTATTACATTTCTTTATCTATTGCTAGGTATCTATTTATTCATCTGTTACTTATTTATTATTATTATCTTTTACTATTAATATTAACTAAATATTTCTTTGATTTCAAAATGTATACACAAGCTTCTTTATATGCAGTATGAATTATACATATGACTTGAAACTGAAACTTTTAGTACTCATGTATTTGTCCTTGTTTTTGTGACCTAGCTGAAAAACTGAGTTTAATGAGTTAAAGTGATATAATATGGTGGCTGACCTCTCAGCTGTTCTTGGTGTTTGCTGAGTGACTGATGCCCATCTTAGGACATTTCTGATCTGCACTGTTCATATTTTATTGAAATGATAATCTGACTTGAATAAACACATTAGGGCCTACATTATTAATTCCAATTTCCCTATGATTTTGTTTGCTCTGCCTCGTTCAAGATTAGGGTCAGAAAGCTTGGTCACTGAGCCCAGGTGGAAATGCAGCCATGCCAGCCTTTGTCTCCTGAGGAAATTGAGGCCCAGGGAAGGTTAAATGTGAACTGTTTCTCTTCCTTGCTGCTTGTGTTGATTCAGGACCCTGTGATATTTGCCATGCCAGTATGAGTGCCTCGGTATGACAGCAATGATAGTGCTTAAAAGGTCTGCACCTACCAGCTGCCACAGTCCTGGAATAAAACCCTCACAATTAATTTGTGGGAGAGTTTTGCTCATGTCCCCTAGTCCCCCATCCACCCCTCCTTTGCCCACCCGCTTTGGGTCTAATGTCACGCAGTGGGACTCTCGATGCAGCACCAGACAGGGAGGGCAGTGCATAGTCTCCTGCTGCTCTCTAGACAAATATATCTTCCTCAACATGATTGCACATGATAGCTAGGGAGCACCCACAACTCACAGTAACATTTTTTTTTACATTGGAGACATTTCATGGACCAATGATAAGACAGCTGCCTAAAAAGGTTGTACGCATACTTTACCTCATGAGGTAAGACTCCTTGCAGTGACATTTGTTTTTGGAGAAAAAAAGGGTGGTAAGATACCCATACTTTCTTGTGCTGTAATTTAAAATGTTACAAAAAAACCCCACTGTTCCCTATTTCTCATCAAAAAGCTAAATGGTTTCATAATCTGTCAAAGCCATCATCTTGCTCAGGAACAGTGCCTCCCGTGTGAAAGATTTCTTGGCACTTTGAAGCGGAATGATGCATTTTGCACAGTGCATTTGAGAGGTAATAATGATATTAGATGACACTGGGAGAGGGGGAGGGTAGTGGTCTATTTCTGCATGTAGGATGGACATGCCCTGTCATATCCTATTTTCTGGGCAATTGACAAACATGTACTCATGGCTCTGGTTCTATTTCAGGTTGAGGTTGTGAGAAGTGACTGTGTCTGAAGTAGGAAGATAAGAGAAGGAGCAGTACTTCTCTGTAGCTTTCTAACTGAAACCTGTGATGTGGAACACTGGGAGCATTTCTGAGACCAGACAGGAAGCTGAGCCAACCATCCACCAGTTTGAATGCACTCTAACATGAAACATGAAGTAGGCGTATAGTAAGTAGTAATAAAATGTCACATATGAGAACAGGTCTGGGTATTCCACTAGAAGACATGTCATCTGATTAATGTGGATCTATCTATCTATCTATCTATCTATCTATCTATCTATCTATCTATCTATCTCTATAAAGTACTGTGCAAAAGGCACCCTATTTATTTAGTACAAATTTTGTTATAGATGTTCATTATTATGAATTCTGCATTATTGAGTCAGTACAAAAATCTGATTTTCTTTCTAAAACAAAATTGTATGTCACAGTAAAAGGTTTTTATGTCAGTAAAGAAAGCAACATATGACACAACTGACCACTTTTCAGACAAAACTCATAACGAAGGCTGCTGGGTTTTGCAGGCTAAAAAGAAGCAAGTTCCAAGTCTCCAGAAGAACAGATTTCAAGGCACTCAAGTAAAATTATCAACTCAGCTCATTTTCCTATAAGATAGTACACATTGTACCTTGGAACACTATTTAAGAAAAAACCCCACCAAATATTCATTCATTCATTCATTCATTTTCTTAACCACTTATTCCTTTTCACGGGAGAGCCTAGCCGGAAACATAGGGCGCAAGGCAGGAACAACCCTAGACAGGGCGCCAATCCATCGTAGGACACACACTCACACACACTAGGGCCACTTTAGAGACACCAACACCCTGACGCCCCAACACCAAATATTGACTTCCTTTATTATTACTATTTACTACACTTTAGAATATTTTATTTTGTGTAGAAACATTTCCATTATTTTTGAAGGCATCTTTTCTTTACAGCATGTAATTGACTAATCTTGGAGAATCTGCTCTTATGAGAATCAGTTCTTCTGGAGACTTTTAGAGATCTAGAGATTTTTGCAATGAAAACGCCACATTGGATAGCATGGAGGTGCAGTAGCTAGGCCTTGACCTCAAGGCAAGAAGCAAACACTCTGTACACCTTCTATAAGCAGACTATCCAAATAGATTTGGATCCTGACATGTCATTTCAAACATTTGAAGTACTGTAGAAAAGTGTTCTCATGAAATATTCTCCTAAAACAGCATTTTTCAGTAAGCATGATCCTGTATGTTGTTCAGTGATATTGTTTTTATGCAATGGAGAAATGAAAGATTGTAGCTGCTTTTATTAATCTAAATATGACCTGTACAATCACCTGTTCTCATTTCTAGTCCTGCAGCTTTGGTCTAATATACATTCTGAAAATATTCCAATACCCCATTGCAAGAGAAAATCATGGTGTTTGTACCGCATGTGTTTTTTTGATGATTTCTATGTCACTCTGCTAAAAACATTGACTAGTGGGTTAATGTTGAATTGTCTGGAGAAGAGAAGGACTGCAAGTGCCCAGAGAGAAATGAGCATGGAGAGGAGCTCTTGCCATATTTAGCCAGAAAAACAACCTGGAGCAGAGACATTTTCTTTCATTAAGCAGTGATTTACTCCTAGTGTGAGTGTCTCAACCCAGAGCTAACCTTATCAGAGCCATCACCACTTCCTGTGCTACATGTCTTGGGCAGCTTCAAACGCACATTCTGCATGCACTGTGTCAAGGGCGCTCCTATTAGGAGCAAACCTGGTGTGGTGCTGCTGCTGTGCCTTTTTCCCATCAAGTTGTATTCAGAGAGATGAGGAAGACAGTTCAGTGCTAGGCTTAATTTAGAGCAGCAGTCAAACACGGGTCAGAAGTTATAATAAGAGGGTCAGATGGCAGCCAGTGTAAATGATCTGCTCATTTTAATCCCTAAGAAAATGGTTATTTGAATGAATGTTTTTTTTTTTTTTGCAAAGAAATATAGAGTAGGTCTGAAGTACTGTGCCTAGTTCCAAGTTAAATGTGGTAATGAGGTAATTAATATGAATAGGTAATTAATATTTTAAATCCTGTGGCACAGTTTTCCCATAGGTATTATTTATTCCACTGAATCATAGATTTCCCCTTATGGTACTATACACATTATATACAGTACTAGTTGATTAGTTGGTTTTGAAATAGCACTTTCCAATAATCTACCTGAATTTTTTATTTAGATTTTTTTTCTGTTTAGTGAAGGAAATTTTACTATTATAAGCTATTCAGTGAAAAATACACACACCTATCTCTCCCAAGGCCAAGACGGTTATATTGTTGAGATTAAGTGGAATATTTCATTTTGACACAGGAAAAAAAAAACAAGCTAAAATTCAACTATTTCTGCCAAACTCTTCCTTTTTTTTCCTAGAAAGAGCCTTCTCCTTGCACCCTTGGCTTTTAATACTCCTCCCCTCATTCATCCATGTCTCTCTGAATTTCTTTTACAATTTTTTGTCGCCTGCCCATAATCCCACAGCCTCCATTATTGTCTTAATATCCAGGACAGCAAGAGATAATGGAGAGACATGCTAATAACAGTGTGGCCTAAAGGGAGTCCTCCAGGGAAATATCTTTGATGCCAGAGGAATATTAATACCACTGAGGTCGTTGCATCCTATGTGTCTCTCATTATCTAACATTTTTCACAACTACATAATAGCCCTAATATACATAACAAAAGGTTTGAGGGGAAAAAATGTGTACTTCTTTAATGGGCATCAAGCTGCAATGTGTAAAATCCAACTGTTGAATGAATAAAAGAAGGAATTCAAATTGACCTGGGATTTAATCTATAAATGTATGTGTGTATGTTGTCAGTGTAATGCTTTTGGAGGATAATTTTTTTGGTATATAAAAATGATAGTGTTATAACTTATCTAACACTTGCCTATATTCAGCCTCTGTATGCACTTTCATCAAATTACTGCAAAATATCAACAGAATAACCTCTGCTATAAACAAATCCTTATTTATATACAGATATAGTACACTAGTGCAAACCCAGCAACCATATGACAAGAACAGCAAACTTCCCAAGCCAAAATTGTATTTTAATTTACAGTTGTGATAACACCCACAAATGAAGAGATATAAAATAATAATTATAAATAATAAAATAAAAAAGGATGGTTCATGAATATGTGTTTCATCATGTAGCTCTGAAAGCAGGAGCCAGTATTTTCTTTTCCTCAAATATGCCTCCCAATTCTCAAAGCCAATGGCATAAAAAAGGCTGAACAATAAAATTCCAAATGTTGTAGGAAAATAAATAAGAGAAATGCAG
>JAOTRJ010000048.1:21188442-21206058 GCA_028564905.1 Leptodoras praelongus | reverse complement strand
ACGTGTTCATTCATAGTTTTGATGCCTTCAGTGAGAATCTACAATGTAAATAGTCATGAAAATAAAGAAAACGCATTTAATGAGAAGGTGTGTCCAAACTTTTGGCCTGTACTGTATGCATGATTTTATGCCAAATGACTGGATAAGTGCAGGAATGAAGTTTTCCTCATAGGGTAGCCTTAAGCCTCATGAGCTCAAGTTTGTTAGAAATGCACTATAAAAAAAAAAAAAAAACTTTATTAGAATGCAACACTAGTACCCAGTGGCATCTAAAAAGCTCTAAGTGCATCTTGGGAGAAGGTTCAAGTGTTTAATGAAATGCACAGTTTTACCTGATGATGGCCGATTTTTACCTTTTGTTTGAGACTGAAGTTAATTTCAGAGCCAGCTCTTCAGCCTGACACATCCTAATGGTTTGCCCTTGTCTGGAACATCAATGTTTAGGAAATTGCATTTCACTTTAATGTTTAAGGACATATAATATCGTTAAAAAGCAAAGACAAATAAATCATGGGTAACTTGTGCATAGGGTTTGGTTTTTTTTGGAATGAAGCATAAAATGCCAAGGCCATTAAAATGCATTATGTGATATTCTGTGGCTATTTGTCATTGAAGAAATAGAGAAGATTTAGGACTGTCCCCTGGATATTTGATTTAGACCTACTTCAAGTTCCCATCTCCTGCTTTCATAATATTAGACAGGCAGTAATTGAATGGGGCCTGTTTATGTCTAAGATGGTTAGGAAAATTGTGATATTCTCAGAAATGCTTTCTGCTAGCAGATCTCTTAACTTGGTTTGTGTTCCACCAACAGAATTTTCCTCCCTGGAGAATGATATTAACTTGTTTGTGTGTGGAAGTAGTTATGGGGAAAACATTGATTTTGGTAGCGTTTGTGGTTTTGAATCTATCAGATATTTTTCCTATTCAACTTTGTACTATATTCTATTAAGAGCTAGTTATGTCAGGAACTCGATTACCTTCACCTAAGGCACATTTTATAATTGCATTTGGAACAGTTCACGGTGAGCAGCTTTGCCTAGTGTCCATCATTCACTTTTAGTTGTTCTTTGAGCTATTTACTAGCTGTTACTATAAACATTTCGGGTCCTTTAGGGATCTAATTGAGCTCGGGTCGAGATGGCTGCGTCTGACTTCCCAGACGCTGCAAGATTAAAAAGACACCGAAGGAAAAATTAAATGGCTGGTGTTTTGTATGTCTTGATTTTTTAAGCGGTCTACGGAGAGCTGTGTTTCACTTCGTTCTTGACAGTAGCAAAATCAGTGTCATTGGAGGGTACTGTGTTTCACTTGTAATTTTTCTTCATTTAGAGGGGGTCAGATGAGCTGTTGTCCAGCAGCATGTACAACAGTCCCAACTCGGGGATGAGCAGTATCAGCGGTAAGTAAAGCACTCCTTTCTTTGCTTCTGCCCACTGAATTAAGCAGAATTATTAGAAGTCAAATGATAAATGGTGGAATATAAAAGTGTGGTGTTAGCAGATCTGGTCTTCAGTGTAATTTGGTCCTCCTTTAACTTCAAAGGACTAGAAAATCTACATTTTCTCTTCATAACATTTTGAAAAAAAAATATATTTGTTTGAGTAGCACCACTAAGAGAATTTGTTGGTTCAGATTTGCTGAAGGCTTTTAGGCTTTGGGTAATGCCATCCAATCAACAGAGAGTACCAAATTGACATGATGTTATATCATTTATCTGTGATGCATGTTTCTGCGTGCTTTTTAGATGGCACATCCAATGGCAGTGACAGCAAAAAATTGAGAGTTGAAGAAAGGGTGGGAGAGGCTCCTCCTTCACGTGTCCTTCATATAAGGAAACTACCCAGTGAAGTCTCGGAGACGGAGATCATTGCCTTAGGATTGCCCTTTGGAAAGGTCACTAATATCCTTACCTTGAAAGGCAAAAACCAGGTGAGTTTTGAGCCCCATTATTATTTCTGTAATGATGAGTCTAATGGATAAAGACTTTACATTTAGCATTTGCTTTGTGCAGGCTTTCCTAGAGCTCAGCACAGAAGAAGCAGCTATTACTATGGTGAACTACTATTCAGCTGTTACACCACACATTCGAAACGTCCCTGTCTTCATTCAGTATTCAAATCACAAAGAGCTCAAGACTGAGACCAACCAGGTAACCGACCTTCTCCATAAGAATTCTGTAAGAAATATGTCGCTTCTGTAATGGAATTTTAGATGAACAATAATGGTGCCACTTGCTCTTTCATGCTGAACGTTGTCTGCTGGTTTTGTTGCTTAGTCTGGAACACCCTCAGCAGGCTCCGGTGACGGAACGCTCGCAACACCCAGCAGCCCAGTCTTGAGGATCATCATAGACAACATGTTCTACCCTGTCACTCTAGATGTGTTGCAGCAGGTTGGCATTCTACTAATGGCAGTCATACCAGTATTTTAAATCTTTGAACCGATATGGGCTTTTCTTTTTTTTCTTTTTTCTTTTTTTTTTTGCACAAATGACTGCTCTCTCATGTTGTATAATTGGGTTTTTTTTGTTTGTTTTTTTTTGTATGTCTTTCTCCCTTTTTTGTTGATAGATCTTCTCAATTCTCTCCTTTCTCTGTCAATAGATCTTCTCAAAGTTTGGCACAGTTATGAAAATCATCACATTCACAAAGAACAATCAGTTTCAGGCCTTGCTACAGTACAATGATGCAGCGAGTGCTCAGCAAGCCAAAGTGGTGGGTGTTGGATCTGTTTATGACAAAATGGCCTGTCAGTGCTCAGGTTGGTACGATGCTGTACAGGGTATTTCCAACGTAAGTAATTCTTGTACTCTCTTTTAGGCACTGGATGGGCAGAACATATACAATGCTTGCTGTACACTCCGTATAGACTATTCCAAGCTTGTCAATCTGAATGTGAAGTACAACAACGATAAGAGCAGGGACTACACTAGACCAGAGCTGCCTGCGGGTGATGGCCAGCCTGCTGTGGACCCCTCAGTGGCAGCGGCCTTTGGCAAAGACTCCAACTCCCTGCTCGGTAAGATCCCAGGTATCTCCTTCTTTTGTTATTCTTCTCTTCTTGAGTCCTGATGAGCTAGATGCTAGTGGTATAGCTGGGCTTGGAGGTTTATGGGTAATCAAAAATGAACGACTCAGCATTGCTGTCACATTTAGGTGCCACCTCTTTTTTTGAGTGACATTTTATACCCAGTGTTGTAATAGAAATAAACACAACAGGAGTAGAATTAGTTTCAGTAGTTTGAGAGTTTAACATTAACAAGTTTTAGCACAGTTTATTTTTTAAATAGCAGTAAATGTGCACACATCAAAACATTTGGTGTGTAGTCGGCTTTGCACTGCACTTCAATTGCCCTTATTTTTATTTAGTGGAAGTTGAATCCAAACTATGCATGCGAATGTCACCTGGTGTGACATTTCAGCGTTGATAGCAGATATATTTACATATCGTTTGTTTACCCCAGGGGTCCTCCATTTTATCTGCAAAGGGCCCGCATAGCTGCAGGTTTCCATTCTAACCTAACACCTGATTCTAGTCTTCAAATAACCGAAGGTTTTCTCTGTGGCTGGAATGAAGACGCGCCACGCCACAGTGCTGGCTCTTTGCAGGGAATATGGAAGGCTGCTGGTTTATCGTGTCCACTGGGCTTCTGCATTGTTTAACCCTTTATACCCCAACAGAACACTAGACCACTGCTGCAGATCACTGAGAACAACAAAGCAATCCCTTTGTCTGATTGCCATCCTGTAAACAAACCGTTACAGTTAGAAAACAAAAGTCAAATGACAATTTCACAGTTTTTTTGCTTGAAATGGGCATGCACTGTTTTAATATTATTTAAAGTATGTATTAGTAAGGTCTACAAAATGCATAGCTTTATATACCACGCCCTAAAGCTCACTTCTATAGCCAGGTCCTGTTTGGACGTCCATTCTGAACAATTCTGCAGACGTTTTTATTACATTTTAATATCTTCTTAATGTGTTATATATTTTGTAAGTAATTAAATTATTTATCAAATACTATTTATCCACATGGATAACAAGAAATTGGCAACAAGCTAGTGGGAAGCAAGATAAGAAGAAATGAACTGATTTACAATACTAGGAAACTAACAGATTTTATTAGCCTATTTTGTGTTAGTGTGTGTGTCGCATGTGCGCTCTCTTTCTCCCTCTTGGACACGCTCGTGAATTTATCGCACCTGCTGAATATATAGAAATACAAGGAACCGCTAATGAGTCAGCTAGTCGTAACAAACGAGATGATGCTATTATCATGCATAAGCATTTATATTTTGACATTTCATGATCGACGCTGTCGTTTGCACATGGTGGCTCGTCATCAACGGTGCAAATAAATACTCATCCAGCGAGAACGGACGTGGGCACTTCCCAGCTTGACGTAACTCCCAGACACACTGTAATTCCTCAGCTGATTAGTCAGTAGTGAGATGTAGCTAAGAGATACTTTGGAAATGTCAGTGGTAAGCCCATCCATCTTTCAGTTTAGGTGTTAAGATGTGGTTTTAATCTATCCCCAAGCAGTTTTATTTCATGAATGAATGTAAATGTGACTTTAAAAAGTCACAGCAGCATTCTGAGAGGCTGGCCATGGCCTCTATGGGATACAGAGGGGTAAAGCTTGATTGTGGACAATAAAGAACAGACACGGCAGTAGAGATGGCACAGATCCGATATGCAGCAGAAAAGCCTGGATCAGATGTAGAAGCAAATCACACCCACCCGTAGTGTGTGTGTAAAATGTAATGTGTTGTATTACTGTAGCTGTGATTATAGCCTAATTAATTAGAATTTCAGACAACCAAAACTTTTTACTTTTATTTCCCTGCATCTGAACGTAAAAGATGTCTCTTTTTTAAATAATTTTTTTTTTAAATAATAAAACACCGTGCATTGCATAAGCTGTCGATGGCTATGCATTTGATCCTCTTGGGGTGTGTTGTGCATGTTCTGGTGGGGAGTTTTTCAGCAGTTTGAATTACTGCACAATACCTCGTCTTGTGCAAAGAATGTACATATAATCAGCATGATTGGGTAAACTCCTGAAAATACACATGTTCAAAATAAAATCTCTTCTCAAAATGCCCTTTTTTGAGGAATCTTTTTTAGGAATTTCCCCTATTGAACAGTCGTGAATTAAAAAAATTAAAATTTAATTGGAGACTTTTGCTAGAGATCTGTTCACAAGACTCCTTGATGTCCAGATAGACCAGTTTAAAATGGTATAGTTATAAAGTGTGCTTAAGATAAATGGTCCATATAGAACATTTCTATTTTATGTAGCTGTGTTGCTGTTGGCAGTACACCTCTGAGCTCTTTGTGTACCCGCAGGTGCGCTGAGCCCTCTGAGTGCGGCAGCGGCGGCAGCGGCGGCGGCAGGTCGAGTGGCTTTGTCCGGACACTCGGGTAGCGGGGTGCTCCTGGTTAGCAATCTCAATGACGAGGTCAGTGCTTTCTTAAGCCTCTCGTTCTGTGAAGCCTCCATTATCTTTCAATCTACATAGCTTTGTGTTGCCTTTTAATCATTGCCATTGTTCTGTGTCCATGTTTTGTTCAGTATAACGCACAAATCGATAAAGCAAATGCAGTAAGGCTGGTTGGAACTGCATCTGTTTGGTTGGATTCTTCATGGAACATTTAATGTTTAGTTACAATAATTACAGTTCAGCTCTAATTTTTAGCAATAGTTTAAAGGAACCAAATCATTGTGCCCAAATCATTTGGTTGACCTACCTGGCAACGTTACCAGAACTGAACTGTTCATTATGTGATAATGACAACAGTTCATATAGTTTCCTAAACATTTAAGCTAACACATTCTGCTTGCATGTGTCTGCCTGTCATTTGTCTTTTTCTGAAAGTTACTTTTCTTCCAGAAATTATTCATGGCCCTGCCTTAATCCTTAAATTGTGCTGTTTTTCAAAATGACTCATTTGTCTCTAACTCTTTATTGTCTTTATTTTTCTCTCTCTGTCTAACTGTCTCTCTCTTTCTCTTTTTCCATGTTATGAAACTGGTTAAATGTTTCCATTATCTGTCTTGAGTTCATTTCTCGTCTGGCCCATTCTCACGTTGGAACCTGAAAGCTTATAGAAAATAGGAAGGTGGTAACTAACCTGTCTTCTGAAAAATCCTCATATTTTAATGTGGCATTTTCTGAGTAATGGTCAAGTGTGTGTGCCACATAAACCATGGCTTTGTCTGTTCCTGCCATAACTGGTTGGTGTTCTCCTAGTCTACAACAGCATGGCAGTTATGGTGAATTTGGCCATTTTCTAGTGTACAGCAAACAATTTGACAATTTTCTTGCATTCCAAAACTTCTTAAACCTCTACTGCATTTAGGTCTGTTGCATGCTTTTTCCCTCCATGATGATATTATTTGTTGCTTTTTTTTATTTTATCATTATTTCAAGTAATGTACCCTACCCTAATGCTGGGTAACTACATTGGCACAATTATTTGCTTGTATAAGCTGTAAATGCATAAAGCAACCATTTTCTGACCAAACTCCTGCATTTCCTGTATACTGACCTGTATTGTATATTTTTTGTCCCCCACTTTTTTTTTATTCTGCATTTGTCTCCCTTCTCCCCCCCTTCCCAATCATTCCCCATTTTCTCCTCTCCCCCCCCCCCCTCTCTATCTCTTTAAATCCTTCATTCCTATCTGCCTCTCCCGATTCTGCCCCACCCTGACCACACCTCACTGTTCATGCTCTGTGCTTGAACAATATGTTCCTCGGATGAACTTGCCCCCAAATTAACTGCCTTGACCCATGATCCATGACCACCTCACCATTCTGCGGGAAACCACCCTCCGTTATGGATGATCTGTTCATCTTCGCTCTTCTTCGACTCTTCTCTCTACCTGTCTCACGCTGCTTGCTCTTCTCTCCTTCTAAAGATGGTTACGCCCCAAAGTCTGTTTACCCTCTTCGGTATGTTCTTGTTAGCACTCTGTTTATTTTTGTTGGGTTTTTCTTAGTTTTTGTTTTTATTATTATTATTATTATTATTATTATTATTATTATTATTCCCCCATATTTTATTCTGTCTTCTTATTTAACGGTAACATTTGTTGCCTTTTACTGTTAGTTGAGTTCTTGTTAGTTTTTTTTTTCTCTGTCCCTTGAAGTGCTTTTTTTTATTATTTTTTTTTTTAAGGCATGCATGTTTCTGCATGTACTATCATCTCAGAGCTTATATTTAAATGTATTTTAATTTGAGGGACTCTCTGAAAATCTTGCTTCTGTTTTAAGCTATGATTAGTTTTCTTCATTAGGAAAATGTTCTGTCTCTCTATGATGAATCTAGCTCTCCACTCTAAGTTTCACCCTGTTAAAGGCTAACTGTTCCTCCCTCTCCATCCTACTCCTCCTCCTGCTTCTCTTGCTGCTTCTTGCTATAATCCAGGGGTGTATGGTGATGTGCAGCGTGTGAAGATCCTCTACAACAAAAAAGATAGTGCACTGATACAGATGGCCGATATGAATCAGGCCCAACTTGGTAAGATTAATTTCTTGACACTATCATCCCCCCCGGTTAGGGCTACAGTTAAACAAAGGGAATGGGAATCCAAAGGCCGTCATGATCCCTCATGGTTTTTCTCATGTAATGCGTGCTTTGTGAAATTGCTGTAGGCTGTGTAAGTCTACCTGCAATAGATTAGTGTAGATTTCTGCTTAAAACGCAGTCACTGAAGGAATCAGTCATCGATCACTTTACGTGGAACAAAGTTGTTGATGCAGGTTTTGTTTAAAGGATTTAGCGATGTTTAATGACTTTTCAATAGGAAGATGGTTCAAACCTTTGCTCCAGTGCTTGGTATGAAATTTGATATGCACGTTATATGACATGAATTTTTATTTTGAATGCTTCAATATAGGTAAACTGTAACAACTGTGCAGTTACTACAAGAGCAATAAATAAAAAAATGTTGAATCTAGCAGCTTTAACATGTTCACTTTTCATGTTATCTTGTATTACTACTGTCTAAGTTTTTGGGAACGGTTACTTTGAGCCCTTAAGAGCAGGTTGCATTGGTTTGGGTGGGTGATATATCACATATTCTTGACGTATTGTGGCTTGTTGTACATGGAGTGTAGTAAATGACTATATAGCGAACGTTGAGTACAAGCAGTCACCTAATTGCTTTTAAAGCCACCCGCATGAGACTCTCCATGCCATTTCGATGCGCTCTCTCTCTGACACAAGAAGAACAAAACTCGCATTTATGTGTTACATACTCGCCCGTCCATCCAGATCGCTCTCCTAGGCGAGGTTTTTTGAAATGGCGAAGCTCATGCACAAGAAGTGCACTTTAATTTGCGCTCTGTTGTAGTCTCTCTTTCAGGGTTACTTCACAAATGCACTTTTCCTGTTGCTATGAGTTATGTTGTTGTTAAGGGTCTTTGTTGAGCTTGCGCTCTATAGAATTAGTCTGCCATATAGCCGTACATCCTGCCATTATTTATGTTCATTTAACAGCTGTCAGAAGCCCGTGTTCACAATTACCTGGTTTAACTGCATACTGCTTAGTTAAATTTAACTTGGTTGTGATCTCCCCTTTGTAAGTTTGAAATGGTTCCAGCAGAAACCAGTAATGCTTTTTAATGCAGACATATGATGCAGGGGCTATTACAATCAAGTATGTATGAACTGCTTTAGAGAACATTTCAAAATGTCAAGATGTACACTGATCAGGCACAACATTATGACCTCCTCCTTTTCTCTACACTCATTGTCCATTATCTCAGTTCCACTTACCACTTTATTGTAGTTCTACAGTTAAAGACTGTAGTCTATCTGTTTCTCTACATGCTTTGTTAGTCTCCTTTACTCTGTTCTCTAATGGTCAGGACCAGCACAGATCAGGTACTATTTGGGTGGTGGATCATTCTCAGCACTGCAGTGACCCTGATGTGGTGATGGTGTGTTAGTGTGTGTTGTACTGGTGGGAATGGATCAGACACAGTGATCTGTGCTGGTCCTGTGGGGGTCCTGACCATTAGAGAACAGAGTAATGGAGACTAACAAAGTGTGTAGAGAAACAGATGGACTACAGAACTACTAAGTGCAGCTATATGGTAAGTAGAACTGAGAAAATGGGCACCGAGTGTAGAGAAAGAAGAGGTGGTCATAATGTTATGCCTGATCAGTGTTCATCCTGTATTATACTATATAGCCAAAAAAATACCACAATATTGTTTATAAGCCATGTTGCCCAGCTCTATTTGCAGTAATTTGGTGGCACTTGTTAATTTGGATTGTTTAGCCTAAACATAAAACATACTTTTACATATAATACTGTGTGATTAAGTATCATTTTTGCACTGCAACATTCGGTCTGTCAGTATAAGTGCTAGTGCTTTGTTTGAGACGTATGCAGTGCACTGTGGTGCTGGTTAAAATTTAGACTTAAATCTGCCACTGGGTTTGAGTGCAAATCTCACTGAACTAGCAAACCATATCACAGTGGTAATGCATGTTAATTTTTATCTGTATAGATACAGATTTTGGCACATTGTAGCCTGTTTACTAAAGCTGTGAATGAATCATGTATTAATGCTCTACAAGAGTGGCACTTGTAAATGCTTAGGTTTGACTTGTGGGGAATGAGGCATGCAGAATTAGTGAACAGCTGCCACATTTATCGGTTATGAGCAGTATAGCAGATAAAGGCCTTAACGTCTGTATATTTTATTTGGTGTCTAGAGAAGCCCCAATTGTGGTGTCTTATTACATATTTCATTTTGATGAGCTTGTCTCGTGTTTGTCCTGTACTTCTCTAGCAATGAGTCATCTTAATGGTCAGAAGATGTATTCCAAAATCATCCGTGTGACCTTGTCCAAGCACCAGACGGTTCAGTTACCTAGGGATGGCTTGGATGACCAGGGCCTCACCAAGGACTTTACCAATTCTCCTCTGCATCGTTTCAAGAAGCCTGGTTCCAAAAACTTCCAGAACATCTTCCCTCCCTCTGCCACCCTGCATTTGTCAAACATCCCGTAAGTGCGGTTCTCTCACTTGGCTCCTGTCAGTCGTTAGTTCTGAGTTTAGAAAGAGTTACCCATTATCTTGTCCATTTTACAGGCAAAGCATAACTGAAGATGATCTCAGAGTACTGTTCACTAACTCCGGAGGCACTGTGAAAGCTTTCAAATTTTTCCAGTAAGTTCTGTTTTTTTTTTTTTTTTTTTAAAAAAAAAGCTCTTTATGTAATGTTTGACTGGGAATTTGCTCATAAATTCTAGGCTCTTGTTGCTAACCACGTGCTGTTTTTGAATGTGCAGGGATCGCAAAATGGCTCTAATTCAGTTATCTACTGTGGAAGAGTCCATTCAGTGCTTGATTGACCTACACAACTACAACATGGGTAACAATCACCATCTGAGGGTCTCCTTCTCCAAATCTACCATTTAAAAGAAGCCGAGACACGTTTTCTAATGTTACCTGTTGACTGTTTTGGTACACTGGGGACCACATTTTGACAATTTTGTTTTCTTTTACCAGTCATTCCTTTTGAAACGTGATACCAGATTTATCTGGGGAAAGAAAAGAATGCTTTATCCTGTTAGCAGTCCCCTTTGTATTACCTTCCCTCAGTTCTTCATTACAGCAGGTTGATTCCTCTTTATCCTGATTAGTTGACAAAGAATGTGCCTTACTCAACAAACTATCATAAACATTTTCATAAATGCAAGATGTCCACCACATAGCGGCATAGGCTTATTTTTTTGTGAAGGTGTTAATGGTTTGAAAAAAAGGTTGTTTTTTTGTTTTTCTTTCCCTTGTGTGAACTGTACAGTGTGTGAAATCTTGCCTCTCCAAGCTCAGGTCCATGTGTTTGCTTTTTTTTTTTTTTGGCCACTTGTCTTGCTTAGTTGATCAGCTTGGATCGTGGATCTTGGTGAAGGATCCAGTGGCATGTATATAACAGACTCTTCTAGTGCTTATTGGTCACTGCAAGTGTGAGTGCTAGCTTGTATCCAAGTGATTTTCAACAGGTTATGATACAGTATGCCACATTTAATTACTGCATAGTAGTAGGCGTTGACCATGTTAATACATATTGGCTTTCCTTTGGGACATACAGCAGTTTTCTTTCTGCATGTCTAGATAAGTTGAGAATCTTTAAGAGAACAGTCGTTGCATGAATTTAAAAGCTAACGAACACGAGCTTGAAGGTTGATATGAGCAGAAGGTAGATTAGGGACAACCTGGTGGGACCAAAGTTTGTGCCTTTAGTCTTAATTTACTGAGCATTCAGATTTTTAGAAAGTTCCCCGTTTTGTACTTTCCAGAAGCAAATCCCACAAACACACTGATATTTATCTGGTATGGAAAAAATGTAACGGTTACCAAGAGATATAACCTGTTAGCTGCCCAAGCTGCATGGTTGTATTTCTCGCATGATTCGACTACATTTTTAAGATGGTGGATAAGAAATTCTGTATAGTTTCTTTCTTTTTTTTTTTATACATCTTTAGAAACATAAAATTGTAGTTTGAATGTGGCACAATTAAAAGATTGTTTTTTTCTAACACTGTTGGGAAGGATTGTCTTTTTGTGTTTGTGGTTTGTGTTTTTTTTTGTTGTTGTTGTTTTTTTTTTTTGCTCCTCTATCCCTCTTGTTCCTGTACTCTGCTTTTACCGCTGTAGCATGCTCAATAAATACTTCTGTAGCTCTGTATTCACTGTTCCTCTCCCTCTCTCTCCTGTCTTTCTGTCTCCACTCTGCCTTTATGGTTGTTCTGTCCTGTGAAGGAAAAGGATACACATTTTAAAACCTTAAACCATTAATTATAAGTACATGAGCACGTTTATTGCTGAATATTTAATTAGAAACATAAGAAGGGTCATATAGAAAGGGCAGTGCGCAGTTGGAATCATGCTCGTCTTGACATGTTGCCAACCCTCAATGTATAATGAAGCAAATGTAAAAGAAAGCTGACAGATGTCCCAGAATTGCATATATTAATTCCAAGTAATTTGAATCATCTGATTTCGCGTTTGGACGCTGCATTTCAGCATACTCTGCTGCATGCTGTTTTTATTTCACTCTAAAATCGAAAAAAGTCATGCATTCTCAATGTAGCTTTTATAAGAAACGAACAAAACAAATCCATGATGCATCAGGGCCTAGGCTTAGACCAAATCAATAGCTCCTCTGCATCGTGAATCGTGCTTCCCGGATGTCGGCATCCATCCATGAGACCGGAAGGGTGTACGATACCTCACTTTACCCAGTTTACCAGGGAAAAAAAAAGTCCTGTTGATGGAAAAGCTGGATGATCTCCAATTGTTATGGACTAAATTATTTTTCCAAACTGCGTACTCCCCATCCATGTTCGTCACTTAAGAACAGCATGAGTCTTCACATTTGTACTACCACCAGTGATTTCCTACACAACTGAGTGCATCAGGCTTATTGAATAAATGTCAGCTTGTCTTATTTGTTAGGCCATTAACTAAATGTTATGCGATGATATAAATAACGTTTAATAGTACAAGAGAAAGGAGTTTCCCTATGGTGCATTGAAAGAGTCTTTCATGTTGTCACTTTTGAGAAACTGTTAAAGGTTGTATGTAACATAAGAGTTGTACCCCATTAGAAAGCTGAAATCATTAAACCAAACCGTTTTGTACACCAGCGCTTGTCATACTATTTAATACGCTAGTACGTAGTTTGACAAACTTGAATTATAACTGCTTCCATGCTCTCTTAGCATCTTGCATGGGGTCAAATGCTCTGATTGCAAATGTGTAGTCTTCTTTCTCACCTCATTCCCCCGACCATCGGTGCCGTGACATCTAATTCAGCTCGGCCTCACTGATGATGCCACTACTGATTTGGACTGCATTTTTTTTTTTTAAGAGCAGCCATCCTTATGTCTCTTTATGCTGAGGCTGCCCCTCACTGAGCTCGTCCTGTGCTCGACCCAGCATGGCAGTGTGTTTTGGTATTGTCATGGTGATTGCTGTCACCACAGTTGTGGGGTGGGGGATGTGAAGTACGAGTGTGTGACTGTGGCTTCTGCTTCCCACTTGCCCTGGAGCAAGGCTCGTAGAGTCAGTGGGAATTGGAGGATTGCATATGAGATTACGCAGGCAAAGCGAGCTTTCCAGAAATGCTTTCCTTGCTACATTGATCGAGCAAAGTATTAACGCGCAGTGTGAGACCGTATAGCTTATGAAAAGGACGGCCTGGGTTTCTATGCCTTTAGCATGTAATGACTTTGTGCATGACAAGATGCATCAAGCTTATTGAATATTTCTCAGTTTGCTTGGCCGTTTATGCTTCTTTTTCCATTTCATCTCCTATTCAGGACTCTTAGTGCAGGCATGACGTGAGAGTTGCTTGGATAAATATGAATGAAGGCCAGTTTAATAACATAATGGGCCATGTTTGTTATAAATATGTGATGTACAAAATCTTATTACAGAACCATTTAAGATCTCCAGAAATGCATTGTAATTTTACATAAATATTTCTGCTTCTGAGTAGCACAGTATTTTCTCTCTGCACCATCAGGAACGTCCATGTAATGATCATGACATTGTGAGTAACTCCATGCTGGATGGCTCGAATCTCACGTCCACATGCATTAAATGTACAATTAGATGGAAATCTTCCGTTTGTCCTTCTCTTTTCGAAGTAGATAGAATCTGACCGAATAATCAGCAAGCTTCTTTCTCTCAGTGGGGTCCTTGCAGTTCTCACCTCTCTGTGTCATGTAGGATGGGTGTGATGCTGTGCATGCTAATACTTAAAGCCAGTCCCAGCAGCTGGGAACAGCAAGTTCATCATCTCCTCTCCTCCCCTCCCCTCCTCCAGTGGACTGTCCCTTCCCTCCACCACTGAGCTGCTGGCAGTCTGGCTGTGGTCAGGGAAGGAGCTCCGGTTCTGGGCAGAGAGGTCAGAGCACTAATGAGATGCCCAGGGAGCGAATGACAGGAGTGTGTATGCGTAAATAATCTATTAATTACAGGGGAGGTGCAGGATGAATCGAAAACCTTTCTGCGTGATATCTTCATCCCTTCCCTGACAAAATCCCAACCCCCTCCACCCAGCCCGACCCCATCACCACCTGTCACGCACACGGAGCGACTTGCCTCCGCAGGTTCATGAAGAACCACAAGAAGACACGTTTATTCAGAGATTAGAGCAAAACCTTCTAGATTGCAGCATAAAAAGGTAATTTACAATATTAAACTGACTTTTATCTATATGCAAATGACTCTCTTCCTACACTTATTTAAATAATTTATGTGAAGGTACAAAAGTGAGAAGGGGGTTATTTTTACAGGAGGAGTTAACCTGGTTAGACTTTGGTGAAAACGATTAGGTCTCACCCCCCCCACCTGCTGAGTTTATTTATTTCAATTATACCGATAGTTCCCTCATGGGCTCAGCTATGGGAAGTAACATGAGGCTTATTGCACTGCTTCACAGTGAATATTTTGCCTCAGGGCTTTCCCTGAATAATGTCAATATCGGGGCTTGTGTTCATTCCTCAAGTTCCCCTCTAGCCGCTTGTCACATATTGTGACGTCTCTGACATGGATAATTTCATCTCATGTTGAGGTGTTGGTGCAGGAACATGAACTTCTAGCAGATGTGACGTTCTGTCTCATGCTGCCCAAGGCATCGCTTTCCTGTCATGCGGGAGAGTGAAAGCCAGGGGAGGGAATGCGGTGTATAAAGGTATCTTTTAATAGACGCTAATTGATTGCAGCAGCAGGGTGAAAGTGAGCTTGAACAGTCGACTTCTCGTAGAACGACACGTTGGAGAAATGCTGCAATCTGTTCCATAAAGGAAGTTTCACAAGTTTATACCAACTGTTTTTCAGATATTTTTCATTAAGATGAATTTGGATAGCTAGAAAACCTACAGAAACGGTAAGCACAGAAAAGAGAGAAGCTGAATTGTTGTGCTGTTCCTTTCGGACAGTCCCGAAACTAATTCTTCATTTTAAATCCCCTTTTTCTTTGCAGTTATTCTTATTCAGTAGGTCTGCAGGAGCTGGGATGAGTTTACTCACAGAGAAAGAGTAAAGTAGAAACCACTGTGTATTATCACTTGTGAGAAATCATCAAGAAGCTCATATTACCCAACACTCACTGCTTTACTGCTTTACAGTACCGTAACCAGTGCAGCAGTGATGTCTGCGAAAGGTCAGCTGGGTACGTTCTGAGAGTTGTGATTTTACTTTTCCATTTTTGTTTCACTTCAGAGACGCACATTTCCAGAAGGTTAAAGCGCTGCTCTCTGCAGGTGAAAATGAGCCTTGGTATAAGACAGTTTTATATAGCCCTTGTGCTCTGGTGAGACGACATGAATAAGGATTTTAGCACATCATCTCTGCTGTTCTTATATCCTACACACCGAACCATAGTGCTTACTTGCCATCTGTCAGTGTTTGCATATTTTTTTGTATTCCACCATAGTCTCTACTGTTCTGTGAAACATTTACATGATTCGCATCATTTGGGGGCATACTTTATTCATTATTTTTTTTTTACTGCTGGAAATGATGTCTGTTTCTCTTATTCATTTTCTTCCCATCTGCAAAATGTATGCACATTGTGTGAAACTCTATACATTTTCATAATAAATGCCACCATTATCTCGATTGCTACAGCTAGATGCAGTGAAATCAAAAGGTTAGAAGAAGCCACTTTTCCAGCGCTGAATAATTGGTGATTATGTACATGATTTTAACAAAGTGATTTATTTAATGAGCAAATTATTGGCACAATGAGATACGACCGATGGCCTAGCTTCTCTCCAAGGACCATGTTGTCGTTGTGAATGACATCAGTGCGTGAGGTGAACTCACCATCAGTGATCTAATCTCCCCCCGGACACATTACAGAGCACAGAACAGGCTTCATATCCCTCTCCCAGCACACAAAGTGTCCTGATGTGTCAGGGACAAAAAGCTTTAGCCTGAAATAGGTTTGCAAATTTGATCAAATCTTGCAAAACTCCCTTTTTGCTTTTTTTTTTTTGCCTGATGATTTCAAAAAGTCTGAATTTAGGCTGAATTAAGGGGTCCAGCAAAATTGTGTCTTTAATCTGGATCTAAACGTAAATGCACAAAGACAGTTGTTTCACTTCAGCAAGTTTCAAAAACATTTAAATGTTACAGACAAAATAAGGACTTGAGATATTTGTTCCTAATTCAGGCTGTGTTTATTTACAATACCACTTACTCTGCATTTTTGCATTACTTTGCTTCACTTGTGCTTCTTGCTTTTGTTTGTGTTTAGAATAGGGAAATGTGGTCAGAGACAGGGGGGTTTCCTGTGTGTGTCAGTTCATCAAACTGAGCTTCCACACAACATGGGCATACCTCTGGTTCTGCCGTCCTATTTTACCCCTCACCCCTATCTTACAAGTTGTTATTTTATGTTGTTTTAGGGCAATGTGAATATTTTTGCAACTAGCTAATGCATTGGTTTTGCGCTATTCGTTTAATAAATGTTATGGAAATATTGGGCTTTGTTATTTCTTTGAATGGTTCTATTGCTGGTGCAGAGTGAGCATACAAGATACATCTTTGATGGAAACAAAAACAAGGATTTGGTGCACAAGGTTACATTTTTGGGGCTTTTCTGAAATCAACACCAGGTCAAAAATCACACATACACCCATTTAGTGGTGCTGAAAGTTATAAAATGTCTTTTAACTTGCCAAGGTCTCTTAACTTCTTGTAAGTGATCATGATTGACTACAGCTGGTAGATTCTCTGTAGCCACATAAAAAGAGTTTGTTAGACAGCACTCGATGGATTGACCAACACACAGTACAATGGGAAAGTCCAAGGAGCTCAGTGCAGTGCTCAGTCTCTTGTAACCATTTTTAAGCAAATACAGATTCCAAGATCATCAGTTCAATTACGCAACTGTGTATAAGTACAAGGTATTGGGAGGTGTAGACACTTTACCACTGGTACCTTGCACAAAGTATGTGGAATAATGAAGAAGGAAGACCTCAGAATTCTTCAGCATAACCTCAAACCTTCAGCTAATTTGGACCCAACAGGGTGCTCCAAAAGGACAGTGACCCCAAATGCACATCAAAGCTGGCTTTTGGAATGGATAAAGCAGGGAACGTTACCTTGCCCAAAGAAAGCTTGCATGAGCAAATAAAAAAATCCAGCCACTGTTCATCATCTCTTGCTTTTCAAGGGATCATCCATAAAGAATTCATACCAGAAAGCCAAACAGCAAATGGATTTTACCTCGAGTGTTGGAACGTTTGAGGAAGAGTTTTTTGTGTGTGCAACGTTAGATCACCTCTTCATGGATCCTCCATCAGTCACACTTCACCAGCTGTGAGAGACTTTTGGCTTAAAAAACTGCACTTTGTAGTTCTACAATTACAGACTGTAGTTTCTCTACATCTTCATCTGTTTCTCTACATACTTTGTTAGTCCCCTTTACTCAGTTATTCAGTTTACTACACTATTTGCAGTGACCCTGATGTGGTGTGTTAGTGTGCGTTGTACTGGTGTGAGTGGATCAGACACAGCAGTGCTGCTGGAGGTTTTAAACACCTCAGTGTCACTGCTGGACTGA
>JAOTRJ010000048.1:21069215-21079608 GCA_028564905.1 Leptodoras praelongus | reverse complement strand
GATGAGTTGGAGCGCAGAGTGAAGGCAAAGCAGCCAACAAGTGCTCAGCACCTCTGGGAACTCCTTCAAGACTGTTTCAGGTGATAACCTCATGAAGCGGATTGAGAGAATGCCAAGAGTGTGCAAAGACGTAATCAAAACAAAAGGTGTCTACTTTAAAGAATCTAAAATCTGAGACACATTTTGTTACTTTTAAGTTTACTACATGATTCCTTATGTGTTCCTTCATAGTCTGGATGACTTCAGTATTAATTTATAATGCAGGAAAATAAATAAATAAATAAAAACACTGAATGAGAAAGTGTGTCCAAACATTTGACTGGTACTGTATATGCAAACTCAAGGATGTATTGAACAGATCGCTACAACACACTGCTCCAGTGACACAAGGAGATATGAATTAGGTTACAAAATACTACATTCCAACCTTATTATGTCTGTAATATGTAATATGTGCCTAGTTGTCATATATCACAGCAGTGATGTAGACTGGATAATCTTTGCCTGTTACAAGACATCCTACCTTTAGAGTCATCCAGTACAGAGCCGAAAGCACTGATGATGAAATCGGCTTTGAGGCGTATGATCTGCTCATGGTCTTCAACCCATTCGCCAGTCTCAGTTTGCTCCGTTCGGCAGAACTCCATGGCGTGCACAAGGCCCTTCTTCAATATAACCTCTCTTGGTGACAGAAAAGGCAGGAACTCACACTTTTCTTCCTTAGCCAGTTCCATCTACATACACAGCAGAGTAAACACGTAACAACTACACCGGGCTTCATTTTAGTGTAGCATTGCACTGAACACAATGTTGAATTTGGGCATTGTGAAAAGACATGTAATGTGGCGATATGGAGAACAGCTTGGGAATTGTGTCTGCCTGTGGCCCAGTTGGCAAAATCATTCTAACAAAACACATTTTTTTATGCCAAAGAAATAGCTGATTATTCTGTTCATGAGAAAACAAAGAGGATTTCTATAAACAAGGCAGAAAATGTGGGAAACAAAAAAAGATCTTTACTGAAATAGACTAAGACTTGGTTTTACATTAATGGAAACCAACTTTAACAAAATTTGTACAGCTGCACCTAATCTGAGTCTAAAAAGAAAAGTAGCCATGCAGAGATGTCTTTTTTTCTATTCAACAATGTTTTTAATTTAATTACCTCAGCTCACATCCACTCATATATCTGACATAACTCTAAAAAAATTTTTCTTGTTTTTTTCTGAGAAGTACACCTACAAGTGTTCTAAGCCAATATACCTTATAAACAAGCCTAATTAGTTCAGAGCGATGAAAGCAGCGTACCTGCAGCTGGCTGAAAACAGATGTGTATAATTACCTTACTTTTCTCAGTGTCTTTAAGTTATTTCTATCATCTTCATGGCAGCTTGAGGTTGGTGGTAAGAAGGCAATACAATGTGTGACAAAAGTAAACTCTGGAGAGTTAAGAATAGACATCTTCAATTAACATATTACCTTCATCATTAACTCTGTATCATCTTCTCTTGGCCTTTTCTTTTCTAACTTTAGCACATCCACGCAAACAATGATGGAACATTCAGAAATTCAGTGACACAAAAATACCTTTCATTACTGATGCCTGTCAAAGTACTGAGAACAAGAAGTTTTTCTAATAGTGGTTATTATTTGTCCTCATGCACCTTCTCCTTTGCTCCAAAATGCTTTTACACTTTTCCCCTGTGGCACGTCTCTCAATGCCAACCCTAAATAACGATGGTAGTGCCATCCTTTAGCCAACTGAGAACATTTCCAAACCAGTACAGTGCAAAATATGCCCCTCTTTCCTCATTCTGGGAAGACAAAGATTTTGACAGTAATCTCTTCCTAAAATCATAGACAAGTCTCTGCAATAAATGAGGAAAGAGAGGCTTAAGAGAGGTGTCAGTGGGCCAGAGAGAGTAGGTAAGGACATTCTCACGAATGTCTTAATAAATCCCTTGTGCGAGACGCCCTTCACAAAACCAAATATTAATAAGCTCCTGCCTGCTGTTGACTTTTCCTCTTTTTTCCCCCACCTGTCTTTCTGCATCCTGCAATCACGTTCTGTCTCACTCTCTCACACTACTTATCTCCTCACCTCTTCAGGGACTGCACGGATGTTGGTGAAGCCACGTCTGAATACCACGAAGACCCGGCGTGCACCGCAGCGCAGGGCAGAGGTGGCACAGTCAAAGGCGGTGTCTCCTGCGCCCAGGACAATCACAGAGCCATGGAGCTGAGGCAGTGCTGAGCGGCAGCTGCACATCCCTAATCCCCAAAATGGACAAGAAAATGAGAGAAAACAAGCTGGGGAGTGAGTAAAGGGAGAAAACGTGATTTCTGTCTCTGAACCGTTCCCACTTAACTGTTCAAAATTGCATCTCAGAGTCCTCAGACACAGTATGTCCCTATCAAATCATTCTGCTGCAATGACAGGCAGATCTCCTTTTCTTCAAAAGTCCTTATATCTGTAATTTCATAGGCTGCACCTTTTTTCCTATCTGAGATAGAGATGACTAACAATTCTCCTGAATGCAGCTGATTTCAACACGTGATAACGTATACACTGAAACAGTGATCTGCTCAGGGCTTTCTGCATTCTCACAAAAAAGATGTAAAAGGATCCTCAAAGCATGCACCAGGAATGTATCACTTGCTCAATCATATAAATGCACGTACAACATCCTTCTCTTTTAAAGTTATGTTAGTGCACACACAGTACATACAGTATATCATTCACCCATTATGTCTACATTCCCAGGACACACATATATGGTTTTATCCATCCATCACTGATCGATACATATTCATGATGAACATCACTTGATATTTGCCTTACTCTCGAATCACAGATACATACTGTAGGTGGATGTGTTAGAAAAATTACATATTTGTAAACAGAAAAGCCACTGAAGCTGTCCATGGCCATGGCTAGTCACTCAATTGGAGTAAGCCTGAAAAGTCTTGTATAGCACCTCATACTTGGCATTCTTTTACTCAGTATCTTGAATCTTTTCATAGACGCTTTATACTACACACATTTTCAATGATCCAAACATTCTGTCATGCAACAGAATTTAAAAATGTGCGTCCAAAGATTTCAAGGACCTGCAGCACAGTAAAAAGCCTCATGTAATACACTTTGCAAAACAAGAACATTCTGGAGGTAATAGGTAAAAGTTTTTATCAAACCAGTTCTGTGGTTCTTTACCTAGTTTGCTGGCCTTGGCAACTAGTGGGAGAAAATCCTTGGAAGTATAAAATCCCTGCTCCATAGAGAGGCCTTTAAAGATTTTGTGCCTGTTAGCTTGAGGTAGACCTGTAGTAAAAACAAGAACACCATCTGTAATAATAATAGATTATTATAAGAACAAAGCAGCAGAAAATGATTAACTTATTAAAAGATTAAAAGACTGTCTGCATCCACTTCAATAATTAATTTTTTTGTTATGAATTAAACCATATACAGGTATACAGAGTAGCCTACAGGTCCAGGCAGAGCTTTGCTGTGAGCTTGCTGACCCAGGCTCCCCATTTTCAACTCCCATCATGAGAACACCCTTCACTTTCTCACTTTACACCTTTGAGTTACTTAAGGCAGCAATGTGAGGATCATGTTCTTCGATTTCTCCAGTGCATTCAACACCGCCGCTAATGCAGGTGGATGAATCTATCATCTCATGGACAATGGACTATCTGACTGGACGACCTCAGTGCGTGCAACTGCGGGGCTGTGTCTCGGACAAGGTGGTATGCAGTATTGGGGCATCCCAAGGGATTATATTAGCCCCATTCCTGTTTAACCTCTGACTTCATGAGTCGTGTTATCTGCAGAAATTCTCTGATGATACAGCCATTGAGGGGTGTATCAGGAATGAACAAGTGCAGGAATACAGGAAGCTAGAAGTCCAGATCTGCCTAGGCACCAGTCACTATTGAGGGAACAGATGTGGAGGTTGTTGTAGGAACATACAAGTACCTGTGTGTGCACCTGGACAATAAATTGGACTGGAACTGTAACACCCATGCTGTATACAAGAAAGCCCAGAGTCGCCTGTACAGCCTGAGGAGGCCGAGGTCCTTTGGTGTGTGCACAACTATGGACATTCTACCAGTCTGTTGTAGCAAACGCTTTATTCTATGCTATTGTGTCCTGGGGCAACTCTGTTAACAAGAATCCTCTGAACAAACTGAACAAACTAATCAGGTATGCTGGCTCTGTTATAGGAGCTAAGCTGAACTCTCTGGAGGTTGTGGCAGAACAAAAGACTCTCAACAAGCTGTTGGCCATCTTGGACAATACCTCACACTCCCTGTATACTAGACTGGAAAACTGAGAAGTGCATTCAGCTGTGCTGTGTTAAAGAGCGCCATGTGAGGTCTTTTTAGATACTGCTATAAGGCTCTGCAACCAGTCTCCACACTGCAAAGACAGTACTGATCTCCTGCTGTCTGAACTGTGCTGAATCACAATCATAACAACTCATAGCATGTTGTTAATACAGACTGGGCAATATATCATAATCTGCTACCTCAGTGACACTTTCACTGTGCACTTTACACTATAAATACTGCTGCAGCTCCTGGTTATCTTTATACTCATTTGGTATCAATCTAACTCACTCCACTTAGTGTAATACCTACACTCATGTATGTTATGCATGCGGTAGATAATAGGTACGGAGACATTGATGCAGAACACGAAGGCACTTTAATCACACAATAATTAGTTAACAGAACAATAGCCTGGAGTGAGGATACACAATCATGGAAGTGCACCGCGTGGAAGCGCTGAAGGTCTCAGCCGATGAGACGATTGGCAGGGTGACGTCCGGAGAAGTGGGCGTCACGAAGAGCCTGCCGGGAGGTAACGCACGGAGGCGTGGCGTATGGAAGCGCAGAGGCGCGTGGAAGCGCAGGAGCGTGTGGAACCGCTGAGACGTGACGAAAGGCAGGGTGATGTCCGAAGAGGCGGGCGTCACGAAGATCCTGCCGGGAGATGACCCACGGAGGCGTGGTGCGTGGAAGCACTGAGACGAGATGAAAGGCAGGATGACGTCCGAAGAAGCGGGTGTTGCGAAGATCCTGCTGGGAGATGAAGCACGCTGGCATGGCGCATAGGAGTGCCGAGGCGCGGTGCTCGGGAACCTACTATCCGGTCGGTCCGGTCAATACTTCCCGCCCGAGTCTGGAAGAGACGACCTATAAATAGGGACAGGAACCGGAAGTAGGCGGGAACAGCGAGACGGGAAACGAAAGTAGGCGGAGTCTCGCGGTTCCTAACAATGTACATACAACAAATCTCTTTAATACGCTTACGCAAATATAGATATTAGCTTATGTAAACATAGATAATATATACTTTTATTTCTAGTATAATATATCCTATTTTTAATTCATGTCTGCTCTTATGTCTTTCTAATATATGTAAGTCTAAATGTATGTCTTGCTAGTGTAACACTGCAATTGTCTTCAGCATTAATAAAGATCTATCTATCTATCTATCTATCTATCGATCTTTTTATCTATCTATCCATCCATCCATCCATCTATCTATCTTTTTATCTTTCCATCCATCCATCCATCCATCCACCCATCCATCTATCCATCTATCTATCTATCTATCTATCTATCCATCCATCCATCTATCTATCCATCCATCCATCTTTAGTGCACCCCAACGCTACTTATTACTTGCTTACTTGTACCCACTCCTCTGTTCACAGAGAAATCAGTGTGCCGTACTCCATCACTCTGTCACAAACACACATGGTCAGAAATCCCTGTGCCACACTTTCTACTCAGCCCTGCATACTGTCATTAACCTCATCACACTACCTCGTCATTATCCTTGTGATCTAGAAGTAAGCAATATTTAAATACAACCCTCAGAAATTTCTAACAAAGCTTCTGATTTGTCATAACCTGTCATTATCACTTCCATTCAAACAAAACATATGTTAATAAGGCTCAATTTCGGTCATGAAAGATTTATTTAAAAGGTGTTTAAAAGCAGCAAATACAGATTAATACCTGATACAAATTCATTCCAAATGTGATTACAAAGGCTTTTGCAAAGAATCCAAATTTTCTAGCTTAGAAAGATGAGAACTGCATGAAATGCATTTTTATCTGGAGAAAAAGCAGGAGCTCGGCATATTGAGCTGTTAAGTGATTGAGAGAGAGAAGAACGAAGTGTCTCCTGTCAAAATCAATTAGCTTTTTCTCTGCATACACTTCAGTGTTAATTCGATTTCAAGAAAAAGCCCTGGCAAAGTTCTGCATTACAACACGCGTTAATGGATTTTATTGTCTCTAATTGTCCACTCGGACACTTTTCGCCCAATTTGTGCAGATCATGCAGGCACATGGCACGTTAGCATGATGCATCCTCCATCATGCTGATCTTGTTAGGTTCACATTCCTAATTTAGCCATTTTTTGGCTTGGAGAACATGGTCATGATGCTTTTCAAGAGATTAATGCCTACCCCATGATTAAGAAAGTTACACTCATTATGCATGAAACTAGTCATTAAATCATACAGTAATTAGGTAGCCACATTTCATCAAGACAAAATCACACCTTCGCCATCATCAATAACACAGTAATTAGCAAGTGTTTCGAAGTTAGTCACACCAAGAAAAGCCTACATTTCTGTTCTCAAGGAGTATCACTTATCAACCACCTAATCAGCCTGCCAACCCTGGTAGAGGTGATGTATACTGGACAACTGCCATTTTAAATGTCTAAATCAGAATCTACAGCATATGTCAGGAAGGCATGGTATTACTGACTATTATGAATGCTATACAGAGCACTGTGCACACACAAACTAATGACCTATTAATATGGACAGACTCTATTTTTAAATAATTTGAAAATAACAGACTACAGGACATAACCATCAGACCTGGGACAGTTTATTGGTTGACAAAAATCACATTTCTAACCTTTGCAGTTATGATCAACAAAGTACACTGAAGTACCAGAAAAACTGAAACAGTACCCAATTCAATGCTAGGCCTCAACAAACATCAGCATGAGGATTATGCAATGTTCCCTCCAAGATCCCATGGGCGACCTACCAAGTATTAACTGGTATACCAGTTTTTCGGGTTTTCTGTTTTTTTTTTCTTAAACCACAGCTGCTACAGTTAATCGACTGATGAAACTAATGTATTTAAATGCGTTTTGACTTCATCAGCTTCAACCTACAGAACAGCTCAAGCCATATTAATAGTATTCTAAGAAAAGGAGCAGGGTCAGTTACAATCTTTCAGGTGCCAAAAATTCTCCCTTTATATATTGCCTATATTGGAGAGCACACATCCAAGAAGCTGTGCTGCAAACTTCCAATACATTCTCATACATATAAAATGGCCAGCGGCGCATGAATAACATGAACAAACAAAAGCATCTGCTACTTCATCATGCCTGACTTCCTCTGAGCACACTCTTTATGCTAGTGTGGAATAATTCTGAAGTTATGGCACATTAACCTTTTCATTTCATTTCATCCTGTGCTGACAGGTAGGATACTACATCCTGCTATCCATTAGCGTTCCCTGCCAGGTACAAAAAAAAAAGTCAAGGAATAAAAATAAATAAATAAATAGATAACAACAGAGGGAACCCAGGCAGTATGCCTTGACAAAGCAGATTTGAAAAAACGCTTGCCCGTGTGTGACGGTTCTTCTTGAACGTAATGCGCCTCCGTTTATCCTGAGCCGCATAATGTTCTGCTGCACACTGACTCCTGCATGGAGCCACACTGCAGCAAGTATGTGCCATGACCTCTTTCTTTATGAAAAATCAAAAACAATAAATCATCTGTTGGAACCGTTTCACTAGCGTGCAGGCCTTCTGTCGTTAATCATGCATTATCAGCAAGCATCAGCGAGAGAGGAAGATGGAGCTGTGGGATCTGTGCTACCTTCATCCACTAAGTAATCCCTGACCCCTCTCACCCTTATGAATTGAACAGAGATGAACAAGCAACCAAGGCCACTGTGTCAAATAACGCAGTCACACTAAGTGCATTAAGATTTAACATATATAAAGACCTCACAGGCAATAAATGCCCTCTTTCGGACATATCCATTAACCTTGTCTTTAGAAAAGCGGGGCATTCCCAAAGAGAACACACTAAGAAAATGGCCTTTTCCCCATTTTGTATAGACTTTAATCAATGTCATACAATGTGTGCTTTTTGATAAATACAAAATGATCGTGGATCTCGATTGTCTCCATTGAAGAAAGATTTCAATCCTTTCAAGACAAGTATCTGAGGCAAAATTATAAAGCTTTGTGAAATGTGTAATGTAAAATCTATTGACTAATTTTGAAGAGTCAGTAATGACCATGAAAAACACTAAGCTACTATTGATTGTCCTGCATTTTGAATAACCAAGCTTTCAAAATTCTAATACCAGAACATCTGAAACTCTAACATACTCAATATAACCTTGTTTTTCATGTGTACCGATCGACTCATCTTCCTGATTGTTTCCACTCCACAATGTTTTTTGCCTTACTTCCTATATTACACTTATATAAACCTATAAAGAAAATAGCACAGATTCTCCACAAGGATGTGCACTGTCCCTGCTAGATTTTATGATGTATGCAAATGCCTGAGGTAGTGTATATGCTAGTAACCCCTGGGCTACTGATCTTCTCTAGCTCAGGCTATGAGCAGCACTTTGCCAAACTGCTTATATATGTAATAGGGTGCTTATAGATTTACCTTTTACTAAAACAAAAGAGAATACACATCTTGGCACAATTTTATTTTGACGCAGTGTCATTTTGTGTCTGTTAAAAAAATTGCATTGCATTGTATTGCCTCAGTAGTATAAATAATTAATTTAAAACAATAAAAAAAACATCTTAGGCAAATCTACACATTTCATTTGCATCATGTCATGCCAAAAAAACTGGTTGCTTTATGTCCAGTACGCACAGACCATTATGCCTGCATCCACACAAACAATACTTCATTACAGTTTACAGTGCAGCACACTGGCTAATCCCATCTTTTAAGCAACTCAACCTCTGCGTCAGCTCCTTAAGCCTATAGCCCAGAAACAATTCTCTTATCGGCCTTTCTCAAACCCGCCTCCCATTTAGCCTACTGCCAGGAGGAAATTTGCATGCCAATCCATGTCTGAGAGTGACATTTAAAAAGCCTGTAAAAGACCAGTGTGAAATCACAGAAATTAATTGCAAACACCTTGCACTTTCATTTTCTCCTCAAATTGAAATTTCTTTACATCCTTTTGTACAAAAAAAAATCCATATATGGTTCATATAAACATCCCACCATAATTAGGATGTCACTATCAAAAAGCTGAAGCAACATTCAGAAGCAATATTCGTCACGATGAATTAGAAAGAATTTAGGAGAGCTGTAGAGATGAAATTTAGAGAATTCAAATAAAGAATTAAAAAGAAAATCTGTCTTTTTTGGATTAGTTGTCAAAAGAATACATAAATAATTTACAAATCAACATGGTTTCAACAAAAAATATGTGTGAAGCGACTAGTGCAAAAATGCACAAATTGTCAGGACTGATAAAATTAATGCTATGATGAACTATGAAGAAATAGCTGTAGTTGTCGAAATATGACATTCATCCAACGAGCATTCACACTTTCAGAATGCAGCTGCTTCAACAAAAAAAAAGGTCAGGCTACAAAATGAGGAAATTTAAAGATGTTATCATTTCAAATGCATCACAAGTAGCATCACTTGTTTATTTTAGTGGACAACTTCTGCAAAAAAAAAGACTGGTTGATGAGCAAGCCAGTGCAGAACAACCAAACAGAGGCTGTATAATAGATATAAACTCTGGTCTCTGCAGGCATAGCCAATATAGTCATCAGAAATTGATACAGAATGCCAGAAATCTTCATACCCCTTTGAAATAGTCACTTTTTTGTCTTACAGAGTGAAATCCAAACTCACAAGTACAATATATTTTTCCAGGTTTATTTACACATTTTACCTCACACTGCTCAAGTAATGAGTAAAAGGAAAACTATTCTGAAAATTAATAAAGACTAAAGAACTAAAATAACAGGGTTGGAAAAGTGATCAACCCTTTGATTTAGTACTTGGTAGAGCTACCTTTTGCTTTAATTACAGCCCCCAGTCTGTTTGGATATGTCTTTACCAGCTTTGCACACCTTGATTGTACAAGTTCAGTCAAATTCCATGTGACTGGCAATGCACTGCTCCCTTTAAATTGGATTTACATTTACGGCATTCAGCGGACGCTCTGATCCAGAGCGACTTATAAGAGTGCTTAATCATTAACTTGGAATATCCAAAGCTAAGGCTGGTAGACCTGAATTCAAGCTACTTTGAGCTATGATACTGCTAGAAT
>JAOTRJ010000048.1:20992717-21009438 GCA_028564905.1 Leptodoras praelongus | reverse complement strand
AGAGGTGCATTTCCTGAAGAAAATGCGAGTGTGATTGCAGTGAAGCAGTGACATTAGCATCAGCACCATTCACATTATTGTGTGTGTGTGTGTGTGTGTGTGTGTGTGTGTGTGTAAGCACATAGCTTGCTTTTGCTTAGACTGATGATTGTGTGTGTGTGTGTGTTATTACGTAGTTTGGGGGTGCCAATACTTTTGATCAAACACATGATTGTGTATTTTTTTTTAAGCATATAGTTCCTGGGAGTGTTAATACATTTGATCACACATTTGATACATACTGGTCATAGTGTGTATGCAACGTGTTATTCAAGCAGAAGTACAGATGACAAAAAAATAAAAACTGAAATGAAAAACAATGGAAGTGGATGGGAAAAAAGGGGAATAAAAATGAGTCTGGGGGATAAACGAGTGCACGGATCCCTTAGCCTTATACAAGCGCACTGATCCTGACCATGTTGGATATTTTAAAGTAGGAACGGTGTCAGTTGAAATCCAGACAAAACTACACCGAATACTCCTGACGGATAACCATAGTGTGCAATTGCCTACTGCAATCACACTAAAAAGGGCAACGAACTATGTGCATATTACTCAGAAGCTCTATACCTTGGTCTCATTAGTTAATCATAAACTTCCTCACTGTTGACAGTACAGTGAGATACATTACACCAATGACTTGAGATCAGTCCAGCTCATCAAATTTCATTTTCATGCCAAGCTATTGACGTGTTCCTGCCATGCAGGACGGTGTACTGACAGACCTCCAGGGACAGGCTGGATTTTCCCAGCTACATGTGCAAGTCTCAGGGAACACATGAGGACCACATGACTCCCATGACTCGATTAGTGTACACTGCACACATTTACAGACTGCAGTACTGCAGGACTTAGGAACCGAATCCAAAATGCGACGTACAGTGTATGTTGGGGTAAAAAAAAAAAAAGCATTTCATTTGTGATGATCGGTTCCTATACGCTTTACAAAACGCTTTATTATTGCAAATAAATGCTGCGTATCTGCGAGGACGTTGTTAGCGATCTGCCAGGACCTGCCTACATGATATACGTCACGCATCCACGCAAGAGTGTGTCGATTTGTTTTAGAGTTGATTTCAAGTTGATTTAGATCCTGTTTAAAACACTAAACCGATCCGTGTTACCCTAAACCGGGAGCCGATAAGAACCGGAATCGATCAGCAGAATCGCAATCGATCAAATGCAATCGATACGCAGAGAGTAAGTGAATAAAGCCAAGATGAAGTCAGAATACTGTTATTGTTTTATACATGCGTTAAGAATATATATATTGCGTCATCGGCTTTTAGCATAAAAAAATAAAGATGAGCCACTTAAAAGATGAGTACAATAAAAAAAAAGATGTGCAAACTGTTAGTTTAGTAACGCTTAGGTATGGATCTCTACTCTGCGTGTTAAGTCCAGAAAAGCATGCCTGTGGTTTTAAAGCGGGAGTAAACACCGGCTGTTGCATCACAACTCACAACTCATTCTCTGTGGATACATGCAACTGTGAAGAGAAGAACTGCAAATAACCTGAGACAAGTTAGGCTAGAAAGCTGTGCATGTTAGAACTTTTACCCAACTTTTTGTTGTTGTTGTTGATGTTTATGAAAAGGGCGACGCAATGCACACGGTTACTTTGAAACGCTAGACGTGAAGCCTGAAGCGGTGGATCAGTTGAAAAGGAGGGAGAGAGAGAGAGAGAGAGAGCTCGTGCAGAAGAGCAGCACTAAACAGCTACAGAAATGTACGAACGACCCGACGAGCTGTGTCTGTAGAAATGGGAAACAACATAAACATGGCGAAATGTTTTAGGTGCATGAGCAGAGAGGAGGAGTGTTTATACCTCGATATCCGGAAGGTCCTTGCTCAGCATTCTAGCCATTTTTTTTCTTTCTTGCAGAATCAAAACAGATCAGAAAACGTCAACAAAATTATTTAAAAAAAAAAAAAACACGCAGATTTAAAATAAAATGCAGTCGCGAAGTCCAGCGAGCTGTGCAGCATCCAGCAGCCTCCACACACACACAGAGACACAGAGACACACACACACCGGCAGCGCTTCCGTCTCACTTTCCCGAGCCGTCCTTCTGTGGTTCCGAGAGGAGCCTGGAAATGAGCCAGAACTGGCGTGAATTCACTGTTAAAGCATCCGGATAACGGGCAAAGGTTCCGACAGGCAGCGCGGGGGAAAGTCTTGTTGTCCCAGCTGGGACTGGGGAAAGTTCAGCAGCAAACTTTGGACTGTTGAGTCACAGGGCTGTCGGTTGATGCGTGTGAAACACTGACAGCTCCGGGAACTCGGCATGACTGACAGAGCTTCCATCGGTGTGAGGGTCATTTTTACAGAGAGGGGAAAAAATAAAAACACACACTGCCATAGGGAAATGTGCTGAAAACCGAAAACAAGAATGAGCCTGGCAACCCTGTTAAACCCTCAGGAATATTCTACTGCTGTATGCATACCCTAAACGCCTAAATATTTTGTATGCATCAGTGTTTACTTGGTGCATTTGGGTCTTCAGCAAGAGTCATTTCTTTTATATATTTTATATATATAAATATAATTATATAATTATATATATATAATTCTGTTCTTTTTTTTGTATGTATTTATATTCATATTTAAACCTCTAACAAGCAAGCTAGAGAAACCATAGCAAGAAATCCTGAGATGACACGAGTAAGAAACCCTGAGGTCCTCGTCTTCTTCTGGATGACACCAGATAACAGGGCTATAAATCATAACGCTATCTGCAGTTGTGGACTATAAAGCCACTATTAAGCAGAGATGGAATAGTACCTAATAATTTCTTTTTCTGGTACCCTGAGTTTCAGCCCATATCAATACTTGTTATTATTTTTCCTTTAAAAACTAGTAAGCTTTCTTTCTTTTCTTTCTTTCTTTCTTTCTTTCTTTCTTTCTTTTTTTTTAACTAAAGCTTCACTTCAAAAATAATGCAGGAACACACACACACACACATATATATATATATATATAGAGAGAGAGAGAGAGAGAGCATGACTTGCAAAGAACTGCAGCTTTATTTATTTAACTCTTTCGCACAAAAATCACATACATGAATTTAATATTTTTTAAGTATAATAAATATCAAGCAAGACAAGATACAAATTATATCCTGTCCCTTTATATTTTAGTCTTTTTATACTCTTCCAGACAGTTATCATTTGCTGTTTTTTTGCCAAATGATTATTACTTTGCCTAATAATAATTTACCAATGTAAATTTACCAATGTCAAAGTCATCAACTCACCAAAGTTTTTTCTTTAATATGTTCATGATTCTACGTCAGATTCATGACATGTTCTTAAACCACAGAATTGTTCTCGCCTAATGAGAACAAATCCCAAATAAGAAAATATTAGTGACTGTCAGAATCTTCATGAAAGTGGTTTTAACAGTCGGTGAATGAGACCCAAAGACTTCTTTCATGCTTTACTTGGCAAAGGGCAGCATGATGACACAGCAGTTAGTGTTGCAATCTCCAGGGTCTCTGGTTCAGCTTGAGTAACTCAAGCTCTCTCTCTCTCTCTCTCTCTCTCTCTCTCTCTCTCCCCACCTCCAAACAAACATACCATAGGTGTATTGGCTATGGTAAATTATCCTATTTGTGCACAAGTATGTGAACCTTTATGTATGGTCCCATGTGATACCTAATTTCTCTCTTCTGTGGTGTATTCCCACCTCACACGCAGTGTTCCTGGAATAAGACCCCGATCAGGATAAATTGGTTACTGAAGATGAAATATGACTCAATGCAGGGTGCGCAAGGTCTTAATAACCATCCAGAATCAAAAACTGGATGCACAAAGATAACAACAGATCCAGATCACGTGCACAACGCATTAAAGTTGGCAAATGATTTATGTAGAGACAGTGGAACAGATGCAGGCAGATTCCTTGAATTGTACATATTGCACATTCCCCTCTATTTCACCTGTAGTGAACATTGGTCTAGGATTTCACAATTCGGCTGCATCTGCCCTGAAATAACAGAAGCCGATTGGCTGTTCAAATGGTTAGACCCAGGTAGCTCATAAGCCATGTTTGGATAAAGTTTCTATCTTGGAAGTTACCAATGAGTGATTTGTCATTTCAGATAACATTGTCAATTTTTATTATGATTATATTTTTTTGAAGATTAAAGCCCCTGTCACATTATTTTCATAATTTGAAAGTAAGTTAATAAGTTGTCAGCGTACTGACAGCTACCCAGATATGTACACATTTTCTGATAAGACAGCATGAGTTATGTAAATAGGTGTGCAACCTCAAGGTGTGGACTGCATGCCATCATGATGTATACTAGCTGATATCACTCGTTTAACTTGTTTTTCACCAAATTTCTTAAATATATGGGAATCGAAATGTTTCCAGCCAATACCCAAAGTTGGCAATGACCTCAGTCAGTATTTATATCTGCAATCTCTTATTTTTCCGAAATCTACTAAATATGTAGCCCGCGCTTCTATCGACAGAAACATGACTCCTAGCATAATCAACCAGACTGTGAAACAGAAACATTTTAATAATAATATTCAACAGGCTTTTAAAGATGGCATTGGCTTTTTTTTTTTAGGAAGACAGGACTGTGCATATTGTATATTAATAATGACTCGGCTTAAAGGTTTAAAGTGAATTAATGAAGATAATATTGCCATTTACCCTTTTGATATCTCATCTTTCTTTGCAGCTGCATGCAGTAGATCTTTGCTAATTTAGTGACTTTGATGCATAACAAAATCTGTTAATATATGTGAATAAAAATTGAAATCGTAAATAGCTATGTTATAGTCTGTTTACCATTTATATAAAAAACAGAAAGAAAAAGAAAAAACGTGGCATGGGGCAGTGGTGGCTCAATGGTTAAGGCTCTGGGTTACTAATCAGATGGTTGGGTGTTCAAGCCCCAGCACCACCAATCTGCCTCCTTCAAGCCCTTAAGCCCTTAAACCTCTCTGCTCCAGGGGTGCTGAATCATGGCTGACCCTGTGCTCTCACCCCAACCTCCTAACAATGCTAGTATATGCAAAGTAAAGAACTGTGCATTAATGTATATATGCCAAATAAAGGCTTCTTCTATAAATACATTGTATCTTATTATTTTTACTGATAGGTACCAATGTTTTCAGCAGTCATAATGGTTTCTTTATGGTAGTATCTAAATAGGAATATAAAGATTATGAAAAAGATTCACTGATTTGTTGTGCTTTATTGCATCGGTTTTTGAAAACATGCACTGGCAATATAACCCATTAAAAACGATTAGCCATCCAGATCCCATGCCTCACCATCACATGTTCAACACAGTCTCCAGCTTAATGTGATCATTCCCTCCTTAAGATTGCATGTCACTGAGTCAGTGAAGTTCTCTGCATATTTTTAAATAATTTCTCATTATTGCTTGGAAATGGGAACATTTTTAATCAGGTCATACAAATTTCATTAAATTGCACATTTCGTGACTTCATCAAACTAATTGAGTCCTTTAGTCCCTTTTCTAATAGTCTGCATGGTAAAACCTGTCCCTGAATTTTGACATGTGCAGGAAGTACACAACTGTCCATGCAGACTGCATAGCATTACATTTCAACTTCTGGGGCAGGGAAATGAATTAGGAAGAATTGGCTATTTTTCTCACACATGGTCTGACGTTTAAATTCGGCAGTACGCCAGCATTGAGAAAATCATCTCGGCACTGAAAAATATCAGCTATCTGCCAGTGCTGAGGGTTTGCCTATTATTTGAATATTTAAACACTATTAGTTAGTATCTATCATTATTTCAAGTCAGAGTACAAGCACAAATAATGTTTGAACTCTGTATATGCTGTTTAAAAAAAATAAATAAATATGAGATTAACAAAAAATGCTAGTAATTGGATAGTGAGGTGAAGAGAACTAAGGAGTTAACTTGGATATAAACAACATTTAGATTGATTGTTCTATAAACAATGTTTGATATTAATATTTCTTTATTATTTATTGAGTGCTGGACTTCCAAGTATTCAGCTTTGATTTGGTGGAGTTGCACACTGCTGTGAGCCATGGTGTCGAGGCAGCCCTGTGACTCTGAACCACAAAATAATGAGCATAACCAGCACGGCCTCTGCTGCATCTAACATCTGCAACATCTAACACTGACTTCTCTACAGACACCACTGACTAAGGATGAACTCTTTTACTGTATAGTTGTGTAGTTCATACTGTAATGGGTGAATTGTGTAACAAATAGTGAACGAACTCATTCTAAATTAAGCACTGGTCTTGAATGGCTGTGCCCCCCTTTTCTGTGTGTTGTTTACTCCCCGAAGTGTCCATTTTAAAACTAATAAGCCTGAACATTTTTTCTATCAATAATGGATGACATTTACGGGTAGGCTATGGGTGGAAAATCGCCCTGGGATGCAGCTGCTTCCCCTCACTTTATTTGGCTGTGTGACAGGATCCATAACCCGCGCTGAGTCCCATCAAATGATGGCGGATGAAGTGTCATCTTCTCTCTCGATGCCTTTGAGAAGTTTCACCTCTGCAGGGAACTGTCATCAACCTCCCCTTCTTCTCTCTCTCTCTCTCTCTCTCTCTCTCTCTCTACCTCCCACCACCAAGTTACTGATACAATCACAGGCTGGTTGAGCTGCCATATCCTCAGCAGGTGAGCTGGTTTCCTTTGTGTCCCTGTACATTTAAGTCCTCTGTGTCCTGCTCACCTGGACACCGTCTTGTTTGTCTGTGCGTGTGGGTGTAAGCGCATGTCATTTTATTTCTCCCTTTTCCCACAGACAGTGCAGTTTGTTCCATATATGAATATGACCTTTCAAATAATGTGTTTAAATATGGATATAAATTAGTATATTTAAGAAATAACCTTTAACAAGTACTATAGTCTCATCTACACATGTCCAGGGCTGACTTCCCATTCTGTCTTAATCTGGATAAAGTATGGAGAGCTTTAAATGCATTGATCATAATTATGATATTAAATATAGAAAATCACATTGAATTCCATTTTTACGTGTTGCACAGTATGCTGAATGCAAGAAACTGTTCACGTTTCCTTCACGTTATAGCACATTAACATGTTATGATGATGTCCTTCACATTTATTAGTCCTAAGTGACATGCCATAGTACATACAATATTTACATGCAAAGCTTAAAACATATCAACACATATTTGTAAAACAATTATTATTTCGCTCTTTATTATCAATTCCACTTTCTGGGATAATTGAGCTATAATTTAATTGGTCCAGTGACCCTTTACATAATTAAATGTTATCAAAGAGATCTGTCAGCGAGTGGCAGAGAACAGATGTTGTGTTTCAGTGGAGTAATCAGTCATCGATTGCTGGCCTTCAGTCCATCACAATTACCTTGATTTGCGCAGTTCAGAGTGTGTGTCCCATCGTCCTGAGTGAGTCTGTGGCCCCCACCGATCAATACTCACCTCCAGCAGCCCTCTGCTCTCTTCTGACTCATCTGTGTATTATCTCAGATGCTCAGGGAGAGCACTTGCTCAGATACACAGGCTGCTCAGTGCCCACAGGCCACAAAACGCATCTTTAGCTTGGTCCTGTTCATGAGGAAGATGCATGGGCGATTCCAGAGGTGTATTTCTATTACTGTTGTTCTGCAGAAGCCTTTCTTTCTTCATGAGTGTCTCTCAAATCCCTAGACTGTCATAAATGCTTTATCCTTCAAGTTCAATGGCTTTCCATTTTGCGCTCTGGACAATAGACGCTCTCTGCTAAAGAAATCAATAAGAGACAATGAAGAATTCATGCTAGCTGATATGATGTAATCTCTCATTGTTACCTGGATAATATCTAAAGGCTACGTGACTTCATCGCCCAGTACTTCTTTGTGCTGTCTTTCTGTCTGTCAGTGAGGCAGTATGGCTGTGTGATGAGACAGAGTACGGTTCATCCTCTCTTTCTCATTGGTTTCGTCAGCGGAGCCTTGCAAGTGAAATAATTAGATCAAACAATAGGATTAGAGCTTATTGCAATATAAGAGGCACCTGCAGCTGTGTCTGAGTTGCGCTACTGAAGAGTTGATCTCTCCGTATGACAGAATGGCACTTCATCAGTAATTTTGGTCGGAGCTCTATGTGCCCTCAGCAGGACGCACAAGGAACAAAAGGTGCAGGCGGGCTCCAATCTTTGTGATGAAAATACGGGTGTATCTGCCGTAATAACAGAGTATCCCACACAATAACAGAACTGTTTTGAACTGTTCAGAATATTGGATTTTTCAAACACAACAAGCAGACTAATAAGGATCAAGTAAGCAATATTTTAATGTTAATAGATTTTTTTTTTACACAAAACAAGAAGCATGTCCATGGCCTTGTGGCTGAAATACACACCAATAAGGTCAGACAGGATTTAACTGTGGGCTTAAATGTTTTATTTATAGACTCAAATATCATTACAGCAGTCCATCAGGGAGCCCACGGGCTGTTGGCAATAAAAATGGCATCTAATTAACACAGAGCACCGTAATGGAAGCCTGTATTCAACACTCACAGCACATTTATATTTCTCAAATTCACTCCAGGCTATTTACTTTTCTTGCACTTTTACAGAATTCATGAATTTCTCATGTCCTCCCATATTACAACAAAATGGCCATTTTTAACTTTAGGACAATCAGCTTCTTTGTGCTTTACAACAGATACCTACATGATTTGTGATAGATGTGTTAAAGCGTATAAATATCTCAGTCAATTTTAAATAATGATTTATCACTTTTGCAGCAGGTGCACTACTTGCCGGTCGTAAGCTTTTGAGCAAATACTGTGCCTCAAAGATATATGTTCACACAGATTCACATAGAGATTCTCTCTCCCTCTCTCTCTCTCTCTCTCTCTCTCTCTCTTTCTCACACACACACACACATCCATACACAGAGCACTCACTGTTCAATTCCAGTACACAGCAGCTTAAAAACTCCAGTGTTTGGAGTTGCAGGACATTCCTGCCAAGCAACCAGCGCTCTGGTGCAGAACAACAGATTAGCAGAGAGTGGAGAATCCTGGCTGCTACCATGATGAAACTTCATAGAAATAACCTGCAACATTTGCACTTTGGGTGGAGAAAAATGCTTGCCCTTCCCTTCATCTAGCCACCTGCTTCAGCTCTCTTACCGCATTCTTGGATAAAGAAAACAGAGAGCATTTTCTCCCAAACCTCCTCTCACACGGTGTCCTCACATGAACCCCACATACTGTCTATAAGACATATATCAGCTATTACCAGTATTTCTGGGAACAGTCTCCCCTGGTCCATTCTTAGCTTCCTCGAATTTCCACTTTATTCCTACTACACAACAGAGACCAAATAAACATTAATTATAAATTAGCCTGCTTGGACTGTTGCCAAGAAGATGGACAGCTCTCGCAAATACTCCAAAATGAAGTGTTATTCTTAACTGCAGGTCAGTGTGAAACTCATGTGTCAGCTGCCATAACTGCTAATTAATTCCGCTCGCAAACTAAGCTGTCGACAGTCTCCATCTGCCAGTGTTTAACCTGGCAAAGAGCGATGGGTCGTTTTGTCATGCTCTCATTATGACAAAGTGCTCACCTGTAATTATGACTTTAAACAGCACAAGGGAAGATTGAGTAACTTTTATACCTTTGTGTTTAGTTTCCTTTTAGTCCTTTAGAATGTAATACAGAACGGCAAAGAGGCTCAATGCTGGCATTAAAGTAGTTCTGACATTGATGTATTGAGTAATATGCTGCATGAGCAAATCAGCAATATGGAGCCATTCAACAGTTCTAAAGTAATTCGGCTTCTTGTTTGTATCAATGATCCATTTTTTTTGGTATCTTCAGTACATCTAAAGCATGTTTATCAGCTTCTGCGTGTGAAAGCTGACCAGAACTTGTCTCACACTAAGTAAGTAATGAGGATGATGATGATGAAGATGATAATGAAAACGTCAGCCCCCAACATCAAGATCAGCTACTGTAGCATCTTGACCTAAAAGAACATCATGATCATGTATCATCAATGCAATACTAAATAATCTTGTTCCAAATGGCTGCCGGCTGTCTACAGCCTGGATCAAGACCGGCTGAGCTGAGTCACAGCACACTGGACCCAAACAGAGAGAGAGAGAGAGAGAGAGAGAGAGAGAGAGAGAGAGACAGAGAGAGAGAGAGAGAGAGAGAGAGAGAGATGAGTCCTCTTAGTGGATAGTCAGGAAGCTGACTGGGGAACATCACTTGCTCTCTATGCTACGTTACTACATACACATGAATAGTTGAATGAGGCATGTGGCTACATTTCTGAGTCAAATCAAATACACACAGTTAGCAAAATAAAAATGCACACAAATCGTATATGTAAATGTAATAGTGTTTAATACCGTAAATTCTAAACCCAGCTTCAAGTTCATATTGCATATACATTAAATATATTCAGAAATCATACTGGATTTTCGGTGACCCCTCTGTCTACCTGCGGGCCCCTAGAATTTCCACAATATTTCACGTCACTAAAGACGTCCCTGCTTAAAAACAACAAGGCAACAGTAAGTGTATTAACAGTCCTCATAATAGAGAAAGAGACAGGATCAGACTCAGAATTTTATTGTTGAGGCATGTGGAGATCAGCAAGCCTCTAATGCAATATTAGAATATGAATATAGGATCTTTTTTCTCTTGCGCTGCTTTCCTTTCACCCTCAGAGCAGCCCTTATGGTGCTACAATGGAAAGCATATTCTTCTGTTGCTCTTTGCAAATGGTAAAGCCATTCACACATCAGCAAGCTTCTCCTCAGTGTCTTCATAACAGGAGTCTGGGACAAGCGTGTGGACTGTCCTGCTTTGCATTTGAATGACACACCAGAAAACATCGCTGGATTTGTCACTGTAGCCAACAAATCAGGAGATGGTACACAGCGTCCTTACTCTAACGTGATAAACATATCCATTTCAAACTCTTCGGGGTGAAGATGCTTTCTAGAGATTAAGATGAATTAGTAACAATGCTTAAATGCAATCAAGGTTAATTAAAGGTGTTTGCTGGCTTGAATAATTTCTCACGCGACAGCAGAACGGCCCATTCGTTGTTGTGTGCTAACGTTGTAACACGTTGAAACAAGACTGAATAAAATCAGGTGTATTAGAAATAAAATAAAAGTACATTTTTTACTCTCTTGTAATGGCTTATTTAAGCTATTACAGAAGTGTGGGCAGGATATTTTATCTCCCTATGTGTAAAATATTATGTAAAATATTACGCATGAGAGCAAGAAAGTTTTTCCAACTAATGAACATTTTGGCATTAAAACGCGATCAAGCACATACATCCTATTTCATCACAATGAGCCTCATTTAGGGTTGAAGTGAATTGGCAATAAAAGTGACCTGACTATGCAATAAGATCTCTCTAAGCCCAGAGGCAGGACTGGAATGATCTTGTGCTGGTACTGATTATTCCCGATCAGAGAAAGAAAGAGAGAGAGAGAGAGAGAGAGAGAGATTGTGTAGCTTCCACTTGCCCAGCAAATGTACATTTATTTCTTGTCCCCATTTTGACAAATATACTCTGCAATAAGATTGAACAGCCTGCATTTATGAGCCAGATATACTTAAGAGCCCCAGTCTGAAGTGTGAGGGAGGGGCCCTGGGGGACATCAAGCATTTAGGTGATCTGATTAATCATCCTGATTAATCTCTCTCTCTCTCTCTCACTGTCTCTCTCTCACTCTCTCTCTCTCTAGGAGGTATTAGCTCAGGAGGCCAGGCCCTCATTAAGAGCCTGCATCCTGGGAGAGACAGTGGTTTACAGAGCAGCGTGATCAGAGGACATGAATGAAGAGCCTCATTCATGAATTATCATCTTCTCCACCTCAAACTAGTCTTCAGTGCTGCACACAGACTCTCACACAGGAACTCACAGGCTCAAGCACTCCCCTGCACGTGCACACACCTACCGTTCGAAATAACGGTGTAGTAATCATGAAAACAGATACATGCATCTCATCTAAGGAGCCTTGTGTTTGAGCTTCAGTTTATTTACTTATCTTCTTTTACATTCAATTTCAGTTCGGCATTAAGCATCCTTCAACGCGTTCATTCAAGTCACTTCTTGAGACTGCTCTGGATTTTCCAAGCTGAAATGGTTTTTACTCAAACTCCTCCTGGAGAAATATTAGTCACAAGAGTTTGTGAAGTGGGGTGAGATAAAGGAGTGAAGAAGGAGAGAGAGAGAGAGAAAGGGTGCAATCACACCAGAATGGGATGAGTGGTGTCCATGGAGAGTTTGGAAGCAGTGGATCTGACTCCTCCATTCAATCTGTGCAATCTCCAATCCTAGGTAAATAAATTGCTTTTTAAATATATTGCTTTGGTACTATCTCTGAAGCACTGATGTGGATACGTTTCATACTGCTATTTAAATGAACCTTAGCTCCAGCAGGCAGAACACTCTTATTAAAAATACCGCTGGGTTGGACCAGCCAAGCTAACCTGAAATAAATCGATAAAGTACACAAGGTCCTCTTATACAAACCTGGCCAACGTATTCAAACACATAAGCTAAAAATAAGTAGCATGCACATAATTAATGTAATGGACTTTAATGTGTGGTATCAGCTCTTAGAATCAGTATAATGATGATGTGCACCCGTTCTAAGAGTCAATAAGCCCGAGGATATGAACTTAATGTCTGCCTGTGCCTTTGTGTTCTGCTGAGGGGAGGCAGCCGTCGGAAATGCAGCTCGCTAATGCAGCACATTTCCAATTGATTAATGCTGCAGATCTTATTTGCAGAAACCACATTATGTTCCTGAAGGAAGTTGAGGGAAGATAGGGAATCATTAGAGCTATACACATGGATATATACTAGGACTCCCATAATATAACGTACTTAAAGGTGTTCAGGTTCTTCGCTTGTATGAGCTGAAAACGTAATGATCGAGCTGAAGAGTCCTCAAATGGATTCCTATTAGTAAACACTGTGGCGAGATGATTCATGCTGTATGTAGGTGAAAAATAAAAATAACAAAATGAGGACATATGAATGGGTAGGAGGTGATATGGAGCATTCAGGTGGCTCAAAGGGATATGGGGATAGTAGTGTGCAGAGAATGGAGTGTAGAGTACGATCCACAAAAAACCGTAGCGTCCCATAATCGTTTCTTCTGACTGATCTATTATGTATGCTGTAATCCCCTTTAGGGTAATAGCATCTTAAATAAATAAGGATACATAGAATAATTTACACTAGGTTCAGGAAAGAAAATGTTCATACGACCTAATAACTTTAGTTGACACTGTTATAGTATTATTTAGAAATTCCACAAGCTTCAATAAATCATCTCTAAATGTTTAGAATATCCACTGGAACCAAAAGGGGAAAAAATGTACAACACTCAATATTAGACATATTTAGTTACATTTATTTGAATTAAATGAAATTCTATAATCATATAGAATAATATTAGATTTTATATTATAGTCATTTCATAGTCATTATAGTCATTACATTTCAGATCAGGAACTATTAGCAGTTTTATCCATCCATCCTTGCTGATTACGGCAAATGAATCTGACTGAGGAATCTGACACACTGACCAGCCCTTGCCTGCGTGTGGATGATGTGCACAGATAGGCTTTGACAGAGAAATATATTCATGTAAATGTGCTTTTCTTGGCATGTGTTAGGCCAGAGCAGGCAAGCTTGAGTAGGTGTTGGCTAGTGAGCTACGCTCTGGAGTGTAAATGGATTAGTGCAGATGAAGCAGGCAGAAGAGCTTAGGCCACAGTTAGAATAAATGCGACAAACAGCCATAATCTGCCCAACTGTGATAAGAACATAAAAAAATCATTATGTAGGTATAATCATACGTGTTATCCAAAAAAAATCTCTGCAGCTTAAAATAAAAGCAGTGCCTAAAGGGTTTAGGTTTTGCATTTTAAATAAAATAATGCAGTCATCAATGTTTTTCATTTAAGAAATTTGCTTTTGGGGTAATTTATAAGTAGATATGAAATTTGTGAATGTCAATCTGAAAATTGTGAAACTATTCTGTTCCTGAAAATTATGTATCTATGATGATCACAATTTTAATAGTATTATTATTATTATTATTATTATTATTATTATTATTTCTACTACTACATTAGGTCTTTGAGCATTTACATTAAACACGACATCCTTACACCTGAGACAAAATATACAAAAGCATAAATGTCACTTAAATACAGCTTTATTTAAAAGAGCAGAAAAATATAAACACATAAATATAAAAAGGCATTAAAGTACATTGTGTTTGAGGGTCCTTGCGGTAAATAAACACAGTATTCTACAAAGTGCGGTCAGACTGAGGTCATTTGAATAATGCCAGCAGAAGAGGCCAAGTGACATCATTCCACTTCTCTTTGAGGTGATTTATCAACAATATTGAATAAAATCTCAATCCACAACAAGCAAAATCGTCCTATTAAAACATTTCAATCAATGTAAATTACATAATAATATTATCATGCATATTCTTTACTAGAATCATTTTCAGTGGAAAAACAGTTTTGATGAATATAATGAATATGATATAATGCCCAGATTATTAAGACTATAATCAGTAGCACAGATAATCAATAAAAGACGGATATTACAGCGGGTTAGGGGGAGGGGAATCTCAGCTCAGTGCTGTTTTTTGTCTGTTGGCGCAGGCTGCACGCTTTTATATCCTTTTCATTTGAATGAGCCAGAATATTAAGAATTCTTTTCTAGCCTTTTTTATTAACCACTGCATGCTTGCGGTATTTATAGTGTAGGATTATTAAAAAAAAAGAGCTAGCATACAATAATTGATTATTTCTGTTCTATATTAGAGTCTCAAGGATTATTTTAGACATAATCAATTTCACTGTAAATATAATGTATGTTTATTAATGCTCCCTTAAATGGCTTAATGTAGTAAAAGAGCACATAATAAAGCACTGCAGTATTTTTAAGCCAGAAAATGTATAAAGCGAATCTCTTGTTTAGTTAAATAAAGCCTTTTACAATTAATTAACATCCCCTCTTAAAACAAACCTATACTTATGCCAGGAAGCAGAAAATATAGTGAAACAGACATATAATTTTTCAGTTGTGTGGGTACCCCAGTGGTAAAAGGCCATAACATGTACTTACAAGCTTTTCCTCCACTCTCTGTTCATTAAAGCACAGCCAAAAGAATGATAATTACAGGGTGATCAAGAGGAGAGCCACTGAAATGTTTTCTTTAGTCTGTCTGAAATGCTAATGTGTCATTTCAATGTGCTTAATGATAATTAACAGTAAATTGGACTGTTTGCTGATTTTAAAAATCCTCCCTGTTAATACGTCCACATTTTATTCCTCTCGGAATAACATATCCTTGTTTTTTTGTTGTTTTTTGTCTCGCATGCAATTTAAAAATAAGGAAAATATATTCCTGCCACCCCCCCCTCCAAAAAAAATCTCATGTATATTTATAAGATTTAGCATGTCAAGTAGATCAAGTAGATCCTATTATGCTGCTTAAATGGATTTTCATGGGTGTTAGACTTTAGAATGCACCATCATATGCGGTGACTGATACATATTCATGATATGTGTGCGGCTACATAGAAAGCAGAGCTCTAGTCAATCTAAGGCTGTGGTAATTGTTTATCTGCTGTGTGTTCTCTTCCACTCACTCTTCCTCTGAGCGCATAAATTGAGCTGTCGTTGGCTTGGTGGATATTTTTTTTGTCAGCCCTCGTGGTGCGGTAGGCTTCCATGTGGAAACCCCACACGATAAATGTCATTTCGAAATCAATTTGCATGAAAAAAGGTGGAGAGGGGAGTGAAGAGTGTGTGGTCCTAAGGACAGATAATAAACGCCGTCGACTATGTGCACTGCCATCTACAGACCTACATAACAACCCTGATTATGCTACTCATTTTACCAATACAAACAGGGATCAGAACATTCCTAGGAATAAAACAAAAAAAATGTTTTCTCTGTAAGTTTATGTACAGATAAAAAATACAAGGCAGAGTGAACACAGGTGCAGACGGTGATTTAAAATCAATGCAATTTTACATCAAACAGAATTCAGGAATAAGGCTACATGGTGAACAAGCCCCATCTACAGAGACTCAACAACACATATATCGCACACAGAAACACAAGATCTGTCTGCTTTCTTGTTAAGTGACCTGAGTGTGATCTTTGGTAGTATGTGTCAGTGTGTGTGTGTGTGTGCATGTGTGTGTGTGTGGTGGGCAGGTGGGCTCTCTGGCCTCTGTGCTCTCTCTAGTCCCCTGCCGTCACCGCCGACATGACTCTCCTCGACTACGCGTATTCTTAAGCAATAACAACGTGATCCGTATTATCCACCCAAGAATACCCGTCACCGAAGAGAGTCTTTCTAAGGAGAAAGCAATAGCGGAATCGCAAGCATTGTCCTCAGCCGTTTGGCAAACGCCAAGGCCTTTCAAAACAATTGATTGAAGATGATTTGCGGCACAAGGCAAGGCCCCATCAACGGTCTTTCTGCAAACAGAAATCGACATTTTTCAATCCATGCTTGAGAGTACACGTGTGGCAATAGCTTTGTCTTCCAACAGTGCGTGCCTGTCAGACGAAGAGTGTATATTATATAAGCAGCATTAATTATCTTGTCAATGGCAGGTCCTCACAAGGATA
>JAOTRJ010000048.1:20977469-20992617 GCA_028564905.1 Leptodoras praelongus | reverse complement strand
TTGAGGGGTGAGGGGATGGGGTGGGGTCGGGGATTGCGCCGCCCCTCACCTATCTCTGTATGGCACTTACCTGGACCGCCGAGGTTTTAGGTGCCCGGCTCATGCTGAGTTCCTTCAGCACAAAGGCACGTGCTGCTCCCCATCTCTACTCCACACAACGCAAAATCCCTCTGAAACGCTCCTGCTGGAAAATAGACAGAAGGAGGTTAGGGTTCAGTGAAGAGCTTGTGACCTTTCAAGCCTTCCTACACATTACTGTGTCCAGCCCTTTACACATGTGCACTCTGTCATCTATCTAACACCGGAGAGGGGAAAGCGAAAGACAAATGGTCCACTGACACCATAAGGAGGATTCTAGATGGTAAAAGGAATTGTAATGAAGCATTTCCAAATCTAACCCCTTAATCCCCCACCACACACACACACTGTTTATTTCTGTGAAATGTCATTCTATGGTTCATTTCAATAAACAAATCACTTTATGTAAATAAAATAAATAAGGACAAAGATCGTGTATGATTTAACACATCCTTCTAAGTGGCTTTTAGAAGCAGAAATAGTCACAAATAATTCTGATATTTTTTATTCATTTGATTACATTAAAGTGAAATTCCCCATGTTAAGAGCTCAGAGTAAACATGAATAATAATATATATTATTTAAAGTAGTAAATGAAAAATATTTTCTTCCACGTGAATATAAATTGCTTATGCCATGTGATTGATATACATTTTAATCAATATTACTGATGAACTATTCAGCCAATGCTGCCTACATTTGATCATTATTCATTCCTTTTTTTTTTTTATTTTGCTGACGTTCTGAAAACTGAAAAGTGATTTAACAGCTACATTATTTTATTTTATTACATTATTTTGGACAGAAAAAAAGAGGAAATGGCACATTTTGAGGAAACTGTGTATTAAATTGTGCAATTGTGTTTTACAGGAAAATAATGAATTTACATATCGAATTCTGACCACATACAAATATGACTATTTTTTTCTTTACAGTTAGATTATGTGATTGTTCCAATAGGAATAATGTTCACAGTACTGCTCCCACCAGTAGAACGTTATTTAAGCCATTTTCACTAAAGAAAGCAACCACATGCAGAAACCCATGAAGACAGAGGAAAGACTACAAACTTACCCTGACAAACACCCCAGTAAAAGAAAATTTTACAAAAAGGTAGAGGAGATGGATAGACAAAATACAGAGAAAGGGATAGAGAGAGAGAGAGAGAGAGAGAGAGAGAGAGAGAAAGAAAGAGAGGGAGCTGGACTAAAACACTGAACACAACAATAGCAGCTCTGGAGCATCACAGTGCTGTAGCAGCCTGCTGCTCTCTTACCCCAGTCACACAGCCCCCCAGCCCGCTAAACAACGGACGCACCTCTCAAACAGAACACACACATACACACATACACACAGGGCAACACTCACCCAGCATTCCAGCCCCAGGGCTCTCTCTCTCTCTCTCTCTCTCTCTCTCTCCTCATCTCTGAGACATCACATATTCTCTAACCCAACACAGCAGCCAGGGATTCTCCTCCCATCACCAACTGTGAGAATTAATCAATGCCCCTCCATGCAGATCTATTTCTGTTTATCTTCAAAGTTCCTCCAGATGCAAGCAAATCTTTCCTGTCAACCGATGCTTTCTTTTTTCCTCTTTTTTTTCTCGAATCCTTACCCACCTCGTTGTACTAGAACACTATATTTATGATAGAATTGCATGGTAGCCTGATGGCAGAGCAAAAAAAAAAAAAAGATTTTTTTTCAGCCTAGCATTGAGCATTGCTGAATGAATCTGTATTCTCTGCCTCACCTCCACTTCTCTGCCTCTCTCCACAAGAGCTCTGTGGTGCCCTATTCCACCCTACATAAAAAAACACTTCTGGCTGGACCCTTTACTGATTGCAATTTAATTGCAAAGAGCCCATGAATATGGTAATATGGCACAATACTCTTGACAGCAGGGCTTTAGATGGGGCAGTGCACAAATATGAATCAAGACTACACAAAAAAAAAACATGACACAAAACCAAAAGAGAATGGGAAATAAATGGAAATTTAAAAAAAAAATGGGGGGCGGGGGTCCATTTTTTGTGCCAAAGCTTCAAACACAAATATTAATATCTAGGATGCTATTTTTTTTTTTCTACACAAGAGTGAAGATGGCATGGAGATACGAGAGATGTCCACATGTGTGGAAGTCACTTACCCTCCTAGCCCTCAGGTCCAGTGTCTGTCTCCTGCAGAGCGTCTGCTGCATGAGATTTCTGCCTGTGATACGGTCAGGATAGCAGAGCACCAGCTCTCCGCAGTGCCTCCGATAGAGTTAGAGAGAGAAAGAGACAGAGAGAGAGAGAGAGAGAGAGAGGCGATGAGGCAGCGAGGCAGTCCCAGAGTGTACAGGTGGATGCGGATGCTGCATCCTCACCGGGATGCTCGATAAAGAGGATCAAAAGCCTACTTCGCACTCCCGAGCCAGTTGTTGCTTGACACAGCGAATGAACTTACAGCACAGAAGAGAGCAAGGTAGAGAGAGCGCAAGAGAGATGGGTGAGAGAGAGCAAGAGACCATGACAGAGAAAGGAGAGTGTGTGCGTGTCTGTCGTGTGTGAGAGAGGGAGATAGAGAGGGGAGTGAGGGAGACAGAGAAGGGAGTAGAGAGAGTGTGTGTGTGTGAGAGAGAAAGAGAGAGAGAGAGAGAGAGAGGAGGGTCTGAGTGAGTGACTGACGGGAGGAGAGGGAAAGAGAGAAAAAAATCTATCCAGTGTCGGTCCACAGCCTTGTAGTTTTTTTTTTTTTTTAAATACTGCCATTTCTCTCCTTTTCATTCCCCCCATCCCTCTGTCACCCCTCCTAGCTCAGAGGAAAGGAGAAAATAATTAGATTTGAGCCACACACGCTTCCCAAGCGCACTGACTTGTGGATCCGAGACTTCTAATGGTGGATTAATTGAGGGAGATACTGACGTGCTACATGCTCCACAAGCTCTCAGACCCGACTTCCCAAATGGAGCATGACCCCAGCTCCCCAACACTGTTAAAGCAAAAAATAAATAAATAAATAAAATCTAATAATAATAATAATAATAATAATAATAATAATAAACCTGCCACTGTGAAAATGACTGCACTCACACTCTCCACACTTCTCTCAGCTCCATGTGCTGACTTACACTGTGTGGTTGGCCATAAAAAAAAAAGAAAAAAGAAAAAAAAGGAATGTAATACATTATGCATTCTGATCCTGATTTCTTATGTAGTAAAAGTAACATTCATGCTCTTGTCAACAGCAGACATATGGAGTGGCTGTAGGTTTTTCAGAATGACAGCATTAAAGCACTAAAGTGGAAAGAAATCTTTTGTGAAAATGGGAGAAAAGGATGAACGAAAGAATTTCCCTGAACAGAAAAAAAGGAAAACACCAAGCAAATGCACCTAATTTCATTCAGAATGATGTAAGGTTGCCTTAATGCCAACAAGCCTTTTAACTTCCCACAATGGGACTGACTTTTGAAGCTGACATTTCCGATTACGGAAGCCTAAAATGATTTGAAAGGGAGCTGTTTTCTCTCTCTCCCTCTCTCCCTCTCTCTCTCTCTCTCTCTCTCTCTCTTCCATGTAAGTAACAGAGTATTGTGAAAATGTTAACACCACACATACACACACACACATACACACACAAGCTTCTTTTTCCTCTTGTGCAGCACAATTTCCTCTGCTTTTGACACTACAGAGATTAATCTCTATTAAAATGCTATCAAACAGGTACATGGCTGAGATGCTGCAGAGCCTGGATGAAGAACAGCAAGTGGTGTGTTCAACCCCAAAAAGGAATACGGCTACTCCCTCATTATAAAAAAAACCCAGTCGCCCCGGTGCACACTCATTTGTTGGTAAATGCAATTTTTTTTCCCAATGGCGAATACATACAAATTATATCTATATTCAGGATAAATGAAAAGAAAACTGCTCTAACTGGTTATTGGATTATAATACAAAGCAGACAAAGAAATCAGACATGGGGAATTTCATGCCAAAAACAGCCATCTACTGCCCCCTGTTGACCAGTCGATTGACTGAGCAGCAGGGCCTTCATTGTTCCAGGCAGCCAATCCTTACTGGGAAGGCACACACAGCAATTATAAGGGAACAGCCCATAATTCTTTATCAAGAGCTAATCATGCCAAGTGACAAACAGCAAAGCGGAAGACTTAAAATGAAGCGAGGCAAAGGCAAGGCAGGGAGCTCTCTGAAGGCTGCTCTGAAATGAAGAGAAATGCAGGTGTGATAAGGGAAGAGAGGCAGAAAAGACGGTAAGAACAGAGTGGAACCGTTCTGTCAAGGAGAAGTGAGGCTCTTTCACAAATACCCAACTGCTTCGGTTTTCATTCCTCCAAGGCCATCACTCAGCTGGCCACAAAGACATACACATAATGAAAAGTACACTTGCCTCCTTCTTTCGTCTCTGCTCTCGACTTTCTGTTTTGTCTCTTTACCATTTTTTGGGCACAAAGTAGCAAGTGTGTCATTGTGCAAGGCTGGAGAAAGAGAAAGTCCTGTCTCATCTCTTTGTTTGCTCATGCTAAATGAATTGAAATTGACTTTTAGAAGACAGTGGAACGCATTAATTGATCATCAGCACTGATGAAGGTCCAACGTCTTACCACAAAAAAAACAAAACGGAACAGTACAGGCACCTCAAGTATGATTGCAGTCTTTCAATTGCTTTTGGAGGGACCCAGGCTGTTTCAATCAATAGAGTGTAATAAAAGCTCCGTTCCAGGCTCAGAAAGCTAAACAAAAAATAAAGGACGAAAGGAAATGAGATGAAAGAAACGAATACCTGCTTCACATCACACTGTCTTCCACTACACAAGCAGCACGTGAGTGTTGCCGATCAGACACACAGGCGCCAGCTCCCCATAACCTCTAACACATATGTTGAGTGGATTATAATGATCTGCCATTAGTGCTGGTATATTTATGTTGCTCATCGTGCTAGCTAAAATGCATTACTTCATTAGCAGCTGCTTGCTGCTGTAACTATTCTCACTTTGTGCAAAGGGGGGCATTTTCACTCGACGGAGAGAGAGAAAGATGGTTTATTCAAATTTGATGCACTCAATTTATTCACCTTGTGGCACATGGTATTCACAAAAAAGAATGTTCACCTACTTGTGCAACACTGCTATGCCAAAAGGCTGGGCAATATTCCAATTCAACACACACACACACACACACACAAGATGCATCACTTGCATAGACTTAACATACACAAACTAGCCCAGACACACACACACACACACAAACACAAACACATGTCCAGTAAATACAATTTCTTCAAATAAACGTGGGCTGAAACACACTCTGGGGATAGAGAGGATATGGGTAGGCAGTAAAGGCCATACTCAGTGATGCCTGTAACCAAATGGTATTCTCTCTCATTGTGGGCATTGTAAGAATGCATTATTAAAGAATGCATCGCCCTAGGCTACAGCTGAGGAACAGGCCAACAATAAACAGAAAAAGGGTAATATTTTACTGAAAGACATAAGTGGGCTCTGTGTAATTTTCGCCTATCTTCTCAAAGTGGCTGTACATGTGTTCTCAATGTTTTTTCATTTCCTGTCTACCTGCACGTGTGTATGTGTTTGTGTGGATAGACCTGCAGTGTTGGTAGACGGTATATACAGTATACAGTGTGGTATAATAATGAAAACTATATAGCAAGCCAAAACTCATTAAACACCTGGTGCTTCTTTTGTTTTATTTGAGTTTGATCACTATTACTCCCACAGACCAAACAGAATAATACAGAACAGCAATTATCTAAAGAAACAGAAATCTTTGTGTGACTTATTAACTGCTCGCTTTCAGATCCTAATGGGACTATAAATGAGTGCTTTATTAACAGCAGGGGCATTTGGAAGGTAAATCTGCTAAGTCTATAGACAAAAGACTGCACGTAAGTATTAACTGTAAATATGAATAAGTGTATAATCAGAGTGATAACGATTTTGGCTTTTTTCCAATTATATTGAATCTAGACTGTAAGTTTTAACTGTCAATTTTTCAATTCCGTAAAACATTTAATCATAAACCTTTTTTCAAATTCTGAGTATTATTACAAATTTTGAGTATTTAAAAAGGTTAATAAAAATAACTGTTGCTCAAAAACTTCTGATTGGCAGTGTATATATAAGACAAAAGGCATGTGATCTGATCTAGGCTGGAGGCTTACTCGGCTATAGTGCTGCTCCAGTAAGAGTCTATCCTGCTGCACCTGGATTATCAGGCAGAGCACTGGAGACCCCTGGCTGCCAGGCGATATTGTGCACCAGAACAGCACTCAGGCTGCAGAAAGTGACCTCTGGCCCCTTAAAGGCCAAGCATGATTACTCATACACGCTCACATCAGAGCTGTTGATACAGAGACATAGCATGGAATGTGAGTTTTAGTCAATGCAGAATCAATAAACTGTCAAGATGCAGAATATGAACAGTCTGAAAATGACAGATTTCAGCCAGTTTATAACAGAGACATAGCTAAAAATGTTAGACTTACTTTCTGTCTATACTCAACAATGGAGTTTGAAAAAAAACAAAAAAACAACGTTGTCTCAGAAAATGATTAAAGAAATTATGGAGGCAGTTAATCTTTCTTTAGAATGGTATTATTTTTATTCTTGTTCTCATTCTTATTCTTATTCTCGAAACACAGATGGAAACAGCTTGTCTAAGCTAATTTCTTTAAGAGTACAGTCACAGAAAGAAAAGTCATAACATAAAAAAAGCTATAACAAAGCCAACATATGGGACCAGCATCTGGCACTCTAGCAGGACAGATAAAGAAATAAACCCCACACAGGTACTTTGGTATCTGCACTACTGAACTCTTGCTACAGGATCATAAATGTTCCCCCCTTCAAAAAGCAGGCAATGTTTACCTCCACCAGTTCCCTTAATATTCAGAATATTTTACATGATTCACAAGTTAAAATAATAGGCAATGCTGATCTGGCTGTGAATTATTTAAGAACACATTGCACTGTACCCCTGCGGCATTGTACATGGTTACTTACGTCCTGTAAAGTTTCTTATTCCTTATAGAATTTAAACAATTTTTGTTTACGTTTTCTATTTTCCGTTTGTACACTGCCAGTTAAAAGTGTTTGAACACTGCATATTTTTGGACTTTTGTATAAATGAGTGACTCTAAACACTATAAAATGTGAAACCTTTTCAGAAATAGATATGTGAATTGGGTGACACGGTGGCTCGTTGGGTAGCACCGTCGCCTCCCAGCAAGAAAGTCCCGGGTTCGATCCCCGGGTGGGGCGGTCTGGGTCCTTTCTATGTGGAGTCTGCATGTCCTCCCTGTGTCCGCGTGAGTTTAGTGCGGGTACTCCGGTTTCCTCCCACAGTCCAAAGACATGCACGTTAGGTTGATAAGTGGCCCTAGTGTGCCCTACGATGGATTGGCGCCCTGTCTAGGGTTGTTCCTGCCTTGCGCCCTATGCTTCAGGCATATGAATGATATGTAAATTGAGAAATTTTAGAACTAAATGCTTAGTTAATTGGATAATCTTTGAATATTGGAGATTCATTCTGTTGGAACAACATACACCTAATCTTATTGAAAATTAGGCCATAATCTTGTTATCGCTCTATTTAGGAACTTGTACCACAGCACATATTCATGATTTGCAGTTAATACTAACACTGTCCATGAGTCTTTCATCTATAGACTCAACAGATTTATCCTCCAAATGTGCCTGACTTTAATAAAGCCCTTATTTAGAGTTTCATTAGGATCTGAGAGGGAGCAGTTAATAAAGCATGCGATGATTTAGCTTTCTTTATTTTATCGCTATTCTGTATTATTTTGTTTGGTCTGTGGCAATAATAGAAATGAAACTGTAATAAAGCATAAGAAACACCAGGTGTACCATAACTTTTGATTGTGTATATCCAATGCATACTGTCATGGCATGTACATAAATCTAACATATTAAAGTCATATACATGAATGCAATTTGTTTATACTATAAATGTCATTGCGGTTTAACCTTTATTGGTTTCTGACTGGGGAATTTGTTGCGAGTAGAAAATGCACTGTATCTATATTTAGCTGAGGTATAAGTTGACAATACATGTTAAGGGGTAGCGTAGTATGGGCAGAAAAGCATTTTTGTACTCAAAGACAATTTAAATAGCACTCAGTATTCAGTTGAGTGTGTGTGTGTATATATATATATATATATATATTGTAAATATTGTGTGTGTATGTACATATGTGCACAAGCATTTAGTGCATCCTACAGCTAGGTATGCAAATCGCATTCTCTCCCATGCAAATTATTTGCTAGTTATTAAAATGGGAGAGCTTGTTTGGAAAAGCTGCCACCCCAGTGGGTTTTAGTGTTTCAATGGACACTGAACACAAGTGCCTATAATGCACCCTACGCACACTGAACAAAAAGCTGATTAAAAGTTGTTTAGAGCAACTTATTTGCGTCAAGGGGGGGAGAAAAAAATGTGGCAGTGCATATAAAAAGCTGGGCTATATTAAGCTTCACATCTCGGTGGATATATCTTTTTCCACTGGAAAGCTCTCTGTGTTGCTGTCACCTATCAATTGTGGCTGGCTGGCTGTCGTCCAGAGACTCGTCGAGGGCCAATCTCATCCTGCCGTCCGTCTGTCAATACCAACAAAGCAAAATTATTGCACGCCACCAGATATTTATGACCAGTGAGCTTAAACCTGACAGGATAGTTCCATACTATTTGAGTCTTGAGCCCATAAATTGGCACAGAGATTGACCTCTGCTGCAAGTCATGACTCAGACTCATGGAAGCTGAGCAAGGGGGAGCAATGTGAACTCATGGTCCTAAAACACAGGGCACACTCTGGCTCACACTGTGCCCTGCTGTGCCCCTAGAATAGCCTCATTATCCAATTAACACCACTCTCAAAGGGGATGTATGTGTGTGTCTGCATCTGTGTGTGTCTTGCATGCATTCCGTCAGCACTTGGATCTGCTCCACAGGAGAAAAGCCTGCTCGACTGTCAGCACTCAGCATGAGCCATGTAGAAAGGCTTTGTGTAAACATAGCTGGGTTTGTTGTTTGTATGAGTGTGTGTGTGTGTGTGTGTGTGTGTGTGTGCATGTGTGCATGTGAGTGGTGCTAAATTATACCACACTGTGTGTTTTTGTATATGTGTGGGCGAGTGTGGGCGAGTAGAAGATTCAAACGTGACAAAATCCTAAATGCCACAATCTGAACTAGTTTCGAAATTAGATACCACCACCACAACCAAAATATCATGCACACTGGTAAATGCATGAAATCTTTAAAAAAAAGAAATAAATAAATGTTTAGACTTTATAAATCCCCATTAAGCAGTGGACCATGGCACATGGAAACATGCAAGATCAGGGCTGGACAGCTGTTAATTTAAGTCTGCCCTGCCCCTATGCTCCTCCGCTGTGCACTCTGGACCACGGAGAGCAGATTTGCATGCATACAAATGCGCACAAGGTCCAGGAAGTCGTCAGTAGAAAAAGGTGCTGCATAATGTTAACTTGTTTGGCTTGATTCCCTTCCAAAAAAGAAGTCCATTACCAGCCAGCTTGCTTGTCTGTTTATATTTTCAGGCTGTTTAGGTCTTTTTTTCTGCATGGCTTGCTTGCATGTGATTATTTTTGGCACATTTACTCAAGTTTACTCTTGAACGACCAGATATTTATGCGGCCGAGGGAAACTGAGTTGAAGCGTGGCCAGTTCAGTGACACATGAAGTGTCGAAGTGTTCTGCTGGTTTCTGTGACACATGACACTGGACAAGTGGGCTGAGAGTGACAAAATCACACTCTTTCAGACTTCTGCAAGACTGCCATCTGCTTTCAGCAATGCACTACCATCACACAAACACACACACATCCCCGGCATTATACTGCAGTACAATTACATAGTCACGTATCAGTAATTGACCCTTGCCATGCATGCATCCTTGGTTTAACACAGAGCTACAATGAGATACAGGCATGGAAGAATGAACAGTTCATTAGCTAACACACTCAAAATGGTAGCTAACATAATTATGTATGTTGAGCGAGTGAAGTGCATTAAAACAGACTAATAAAAACATTTTCTAATTTAGCACATCGTATTTGCATCCGATCGGCATGCCATTGGCCAAATGTTTTTGCTGTGAGTTATGATGCATGTTCTGACCTCTTATCCAGCATGGACAAGATATTATCTGGGTACGGCATCTTCATTCTCTCTTGATATTTTTAACAGTGCGTAGTAAACAGGAGAGGCATGCGGCAGCTTTTACTTTGCTCAGTTTTGTTAGCAGTTCCACATACCTGTTACTGTTTAATCATCATGTTAACATGCTAATTAATCTGAGTAATAAGAAATTGCCACATAGTGTCAAAGCACAACAGCACTCCCTTGTGGAAAATCTCCAGGTGCTAAACATGAGTGAGTGAGTGACTGAGTGAGCGAGCGAGTTACAAGCCAGTTCCACTCCAGCTTGTGCCAGTCTGTGTAATGCAGCAGGCAGTGGGATTCAGGATGAGTAGTGTGTGCTATCGTTACAGCACAGAGGTGTTGTGTCTTTAAACATAGCAAATTTCTGTTTGTAAGTCAGAAAGGCGTAGGAGTTTTTTTCCTCTTCTTTTTCTGGTCGTTGAACCTACTTGTTTCCAACCAACAAAAAAAAAAAAAAATTGAACAGCCCAAACACAAAATCTGCTTCTTCTACCCATAGGGCTAATGATCTGTCCATTATAATACTTATCTCAAATACACACTTTTGTCTGGGGGTTCATAATATACTCATCTGCTACATTGGCAAGTCAGCATTTATAGTTTGGTCTGACTTACCTCGAGGAAGCAGTCCTGATTGTTGTAGTGATGTTTGCTCTGCAGTATTTTGAGGGTTACAGGAGGGTGAGTTGGGTTTATGAGTAGGCAGTTAATTGATGCAGAGAAGCAGTGCGGTGAGGGCTGTATGACGGCTCTTACCAGAAGCCAGCCGTGAATCACTCAGGCGAGGGGTGACAGAAACATGGCACTCAGGAGATTTACACTCAGATCACCATCACTTACAGGAGCCCCAGTGACGAACTGCGCTGATCCATCTGCTATCTCTCCCACTCCATCTTACTCTTCCTCTCAATGCAATTATTCACCATTCCTCTATCAGATGTACAGTATCTTTGTTTAATACACTTTTAAGCCATTTAGATTCTTAGAAAATGTCGAACACACCGAACGAGTGCATTGGTTTATTGACTCTGTTCTTTAACAGGTTTTCTCCTTGAGCAGGCTTTTTTTTCTGGAACTTCTCCTCCTTGTCATTTTGTTTGCTCTGCTTGGAGTGACCCAGATGTTTCTGAATAGATTGGATTTCCTTGTTCTTTTTGTAGGCCCTGAAGGACTTGTCTGTGCACCCGATGGATTCACCTTTTCATCACAGCCCATTGAACAGAGATGGATACAGGGCAACTGCAAGACTAAGGGTGGTGACCCTTTCCACTGTGGGGAAAATAGCCTTGTTCAGGTTCAGGATTACAACATCATTTTTTGCACAGCTTCAGGGTGAGTTTGATGCAGAGCTAGTTGGCCAGGCAGAAGAGAGGTTTTTTTTTTCTTCCTCTAAGAGATCTGGGGGTTTCTGTGTGTTTTCTCTTATTGTATTCTTCCTAAAAACCAATAACTATTTACCTTATTCCCAAACTAAGAGGTGTCCCACTTGTTTTAAGTGTGAGATGGATAGTGATCTTTTAATGCTGTTTCCTACCTGTAGAACCTGGTTCAAATTGTCAAGGCTTTGGAATTCTATTTTGTCTGTGTTGTCACGATTCATATGCTTATTCAAAAATTGAATAAAAGAATAAAAATACACTTGGTGTTGAATGCTGTAGTTCCCGTAACCTTATTGAAGGTTAAACATTTATGACACAATATTCAAAAATATATATTACATTGTCTGATGGAATCTTATCATTCCAAGGTCTTGACTTATTCTCTGGTGCTGTATTCACCTGACCTCTTACTGAAATCTTACCACCTTTTAATCACATGGGACAAAGTGATTGACCATCTCTAAAGTAATATACTGTATGTACATTCATCCCACAGCTGACAGAAACTATGATCCTGAAGGTTTACAGTTAGATAACACAATATCTTTAATTGAGCCTGTAACATCAGATATTAACATTATTGAACTGCTATTGCTGTGGTTATATTTCGAACAAAATGGTAAGGTGTTACCATGGTACTAAATTACTTTCTTTCTTTCTTTCTTTCTTTCTTCCTTCCTTCCCCATAGTACTGGAAAAGGTCATTTTCAAAACCATGGTGTCACACAACACCCTGTGAAGTCAGCTCTAGTTGATTGTACTGGTGACTTTATCCCCCATTTAGTTGTACTTGCCACACAGAATGCAGAAAGCTCACTCCTAATAATAATTACTATGCATTCTGTGCATCTGTGTAAGAGCATTTCAGCAAACATCCTTACAGCTGGGCATTACTGTCTTCTCTGATATGCCGCAGCATATGGCACTATTTGTAGGGACTGAAGTGAACCCAACTGCTGCTGATGGAGTCGAATGCAGCTCTTCACTTGCAGGCCCTGATCACTGCCAGTGATTGATCCCCTTGTTTTTATCAGCTCTAATTAAACATTTAGAGCCACAGGCTCCCTGTTGCTCAATGTAATTTCCTCTAAATTCAAAAGTCTTGCAGCCTGAGAAATCTTTATTATTGGCAATGAACCCAGTGCGATAATGAGCAAATAGGATGAAACACCGGGTTTAGCAGCCCCCTGTCTCCATTTTTGGAGAGGAGGGGGAAATGTGGAGAAAAATCAGGAGGAGTTGGGGGAAGACAGGGACACATCAACGGCAGCAGCTCATTACCCAAAGATAAGGATATGTTCACAATCATGCCTGCATTCGGAGGAATGGGGGCAATTTACAACCAGAAGCACAAATAAGGAAGAAGAATAGTATTTTACAGATTAGATATTGGAGAAAACAGTAACACAAATATACATCTTTTAAAGATTAACTTTGTGCCGTTTTGAAGTATAACCCAATGCCTGTATCTGTATCTGTTTAGTGCTCCACATCTTCAAACATGTGGCCAAACCCAAAGTGGGTGTGGCCTAACTGTGAGCTTTTTTTCATTTTTTTATTTAAAAGATCCCTACCACTATGACCCTGGAAACACACGGGTGGGGGGTTGGAGTCCTTGGTTGATGGGGGCAGTTGTTGGATGGGAGGGGTTTGGGAAAAAGAAGTAAAAATGTATCCTTTGCATCCGATTAGAACACATCGTCTGTTCATTCCTAATAATGTATTTGGGTACATCCCTAGTGACTTTACTATTACTGGAGAAATACAATCAAGAATAAAATAAGCTATTGAGTTGTTTTTCGATTAGGCCCATTCATATTTTAATTTATTGGAAAAAGCAATAGGCCATCTGCTTTATGTGCGGCATATTCAGTTTTAGTAATGCTAAAAAAGACTAAATACTGATATAACTCATAAACAGTATCTGCCAAATGCCATAAATGTTCCTTCACTACTGCCATTTAGCTTCAGCTACTTTCACCCTTCTATTGCCTTCATTTAGTAATATAGTGTTGTTATTTTTAAAATAACTCCGATTTACTGGGAAGAACTCACAACACAGTAAGAGATTAAGCAGTTTAAATCACCTCAAGATCTACTGCTTCTTGTAGAACTGGTGGAAAATTGCATTATGGATAACACTATCTTACACAATCTATAGTTAATTATGCGATTATTTAAAAAAAATACTAAAGAGATACAGATCAGTGACAAATAAAAGGAAAAATCAATAAGTGTTTTAGTGTAGTGTTGGGCCGCTATGAGCCGAGTTAACAGCTGTAATGCACATTAGCATAAATTTTACCATTCACTGGCACAGTACCTGTAGGGGAAAACACCATTCTTGCATTCACCTAATTTATATTCCCTCAATGGTTTTGATGATGGTGAGAAGAGTGCTGTCCAACAAATTGGTCCAATTGTTCAGCTGGGTTGAGATCTGGTGACTGTGAAGGCCATAGTTTATGATTGACATTATTTTTCAGTGAGCCATTCTGCCCTGTGGATGGGGACACTGTTGCCCTGGAAGAAACCACTCCCATCACTGGTGGGCCATCAGGATAATTCATAATAGGGTTAGATGGTGAGGTGATGAGTAGAAATAACTTTCTACTCATTCATAGCACAGATTTACCCATAAACCTCCATGTTATTGTTTTTCGCCTCCAGGCAAGCTACGCCATACTAACATATCCATGCAGAATTCAATCACTTGGCTTACATAGGGACTGTGTGAGATGAGCTAGGACATACAGCTGAAGCTTAAAATAGTGCAGACAAATAGTCAATACAATCATCATAGAAAGGTAGTGATTAATATCTCAGGTTTGATTTGCTTCTCTACCAGCCAACAAATCTTCAGTAATATGCTTGTGTCTGTGTTTTCCTTTTTTTCAGGCAAATGTTAGAAGCCACCAATTTAAGCACTTTTAAACAGCAATTTTATGTTTCAGATCATCAAAAGAACTGGAATTTTTACATTTATCCATAATAACAGTTTTTTTTAATTGCTAATTACTTAGAAGTAAAATGTACCTTATTCTAGCTGGGACAAATCCCAAATCCTATTCATCTGATTTGCAGCCTAGTAGGGGGAGAAGTGGTAGAATTGTAACACATTTGTTTTCTGTAAAATGCACATGCAAATGTGACTGCATTGTAGCCATGTAGGCCTACACGTGTGTCACTTCTCTGTCTTGCTGGAGATATTTGTAAAGAAAAAAAATGCTAGTTTAGTTAAGACATAATCTAAGGCATAAGACATAATTGCGTGACATCCCATTCTTAATCCATAGGGTTTAATATGATGCCAGCCCACCTTTGCAGCTATAACAGCTGCAACTCTTCTGGGAAGGCTTTCCACAAGGTTTAGGAGTGTGTTTATGGGAATATTTGACCATTCTTCCAGAAGTGCATTTGTGAGGTCAGACACTGATGTTGGATGAGAAGGTCTGGCTCACAGTCTCCA
>JAOTRJ010000048.1:20898993-20913273 GCA_028564905.1 Leptodoras praelongus | reverse complement strand
AGCTCAGAGAGCAAGATTGGTCGTGCTCTCAGGGTGGGAGGGGCAGCATACGTTCTCCCCCCATGTCAATCAGCGTGTTTCGGAGGAAGCACACGATGGCTTCGCCCTCCCTGACTGGTAGTTAATCGTGTGACAAGGGGGGAAAGCACGGGTGGGAATTGGATACGACTAAATTAGGGAGAAAAATCGGGGGGAAAAAAATAAATAAAATAAATAATAATAATCAAAATATGAAATCCCTCATTAAGGTTCAGACCTTCTGTTGTTTAGAATTTTGTAGAAGCAGCTAGATGCAATACCATAAGAGGTCCTAGGGACCAAGAGCAATGAATTCATCAAAATATTGTTTCTTATGAGACTTTTTGTAAGAGCAAAGGTAATAGTGTCTCCTGGAAAAATGAAATGAATGTGTGTAATCTTTATTTTATTCAGTTGTTTTATTCATTTCAATAAAGGGTACCAAGAAGGGACTGTATATGTGGATGTCTGTGTGTGTGTGTGTGTGTGTGTGTGTGTGTATATGTTGACAGATCTGAAGATCTCCCAGATAAAATAAGAAATTATTGTGACCTAAAAAAAATGACTTAAAGGTCTAAAAGATCTTGCTTATACAAAGGTTGTATCTAATTTTGAATCACAAAATTCGGTGTAACCTTTGTACGAGATGCTCTTACTGCACACACACACACACACACACACACACACACAATTTCCTTTGTAAATCTTCTATTGCAGTTCAGACTTTAACCCACAAACATGCCATTGTCTGGTACGTGAAAGGCCCAACACATAAAATGTACACAGTTTTCCTGGTTTTCCTCTGGATAGATATCTCCCTCTGACTGCACAGCACTAAAGCGATGAGATCAAGGGCAGTGCTTACGGCCAAACTGGAGGCTTGAATGTCTAAGCTGTCAGAGTTATGGCACACAAGCACTCACTTGTCCACACTTAATCTTTCTCAATATAAAGTCAACCTGCCAAGTGTTGGCATCGACATTACGTCATAACATAATGGCATAAAAGATTTTTGTATTTCACTTAACTCTGTTTAACAAACCTTTAACTGGGCCTGTGATAATCACAGAGCAGTTACTCGCTCTGTTAATGGTTTTGGATTGAATTATTTTTTCTGGACTCTTATAGACATTTGACGTTGCTTTGAAATATTTTTTTCCAACACCCTAAAGGTCTGACCTCACATTCACATTCCTGGATTGAAATTGATCAAATATATCCTTGTATATAAGTCCTGCATGTTTTATTCCTAATATGAGGTGACAGTGTGAACAAAACATGCAGGAAATTCCTCCTACACAACAGGATGCACTCGTACTTGATCCAGCTCTCTTCTTCATAAAGACTGATTCAGTCTGACCAACTAAACAGTAGATTTTCAGCAAAAACCAACAGAAAACCTTTACACTGGTTGCCCTACATTGTACCCCATATGCTTACATGATGAGATGAAACAATCCATGCAACTAGACCAAATAATCTTTGCCATCTTAAACCTTTTTATACTTTCTTTTACCTTTCTCCCTCCCACACTAACATCATAGGATATTAATACTTTTTCTAAAGGCAAACCATCGACCCTTATCCCCTAGCTCTCCTCTCCCTGTGGAGCTGAAGACGCAGCCCACGCAAAAACACACACCTGGAACTGCCTGAGAAATGAGATGGGACCGAAATGAAACAGATGCTCATAAACTAACAATTTTGAATCCTCTGTTTCCTTCGCTTTTCATTCACGAGAGCAGGGTGTCTCTAATCATGGCTTTTCATTAAGTGGAGTCGGAGTGTAAATCGAGATATGAATTGGAGCTATGGGGGTGATCATATTTCTAAACCACATGAAAAAATGGAGCGATGGAAACAGATGAAGTATAATAAGGCCATAGCTCCTCCAGAACTGAATATGGGAGACACTTGACTCAAAAAATAACCTTTGTATGAAACATAATTTACACTTCAACATATTTCAGTCTTCAGTAATCTGTAGGTTGAAATGTGATCTAAAGATGCAGAGCCTTTGGGAGTGTATAGACATATTTACTTAGATTTTCCTTTTACATTTGCAATAAATCAGATTGACAGAATGTGCGAGGAGAGACTTCTTTCTGACATGTAAGGGAAGAACATCACAGCTGTCATCATGACACATTGCACACTGCCTTCCACTGCAATATTTCTCATGCTGATGAACATGATGCAAATCCATCTCTGCTAACACCACATCTGCATTTGAAAAGCAGCCCGGGGTGGTGCCACCTCCAGTGCTTCGCGATGCATTAGAACCCTGTGTGAAGATTGTACTGACACCAAGAGATACACTTCAACACCTTTGTCCATGCCAGTACATAGCAGCGATACTGCTACAACTAAAAAATAACAGCTTTCTACCAAACACTCTGCTGCCTGAAGCAGGAATAAACAACTCGGCACGTGTCTACACTTCACACGACAGTCTAATTCTTCTAGAAGCATGAACAGCAGTTCTTAAAAACATCATGCTTTACAACATTAGGATCAAAACTAATTACTTTGTCGGAGACGCTTGACTGACTTTCAGATTCGTGGAGGAAGAGAAAAAGAAGGAACCAGTTGTGGAAGTTAATGAGCTACTCACAGCCAGATAGAGCGCGGCGTAAACGCTGAGTGCTGCCTCTTTGGAGGGAAAGGTTTTGCGGGCACGCAGGATGTCCTCCCCATTGCCGGTGCAGGCCTCCTGATGGCTGATGTAGCGTAGGGCCTGCTGGCAGCCCAGTGCCGTGTAGTTGGGTTTGCACACAGTCAGGAAGTGAGGGGCCAGGTTCCCAGTCACCACCTGACCTGCGTTCACAAAGATGTCTGTAGTGAAGAGGCCAAACATGTATACACCTGCACAGAAAAAAGGGGGAATATGAAGATGATGGACTGTTACTCTGTTGAATGTATAGTGTAACAGAAACAGATATATACATAGTAAATATATAAATTAATAGATAATATACATAAATATTTATATAAAGTCCTGTATATAGCATTCTGGAACCCACTGAAAAAAATGTATAAATAAAATCAGGTTCTGACCAAAAGAATATATCTTTTGGTTTATCAAATCTATCAAATCAAGTATATTTTGCCAAAAAAAGGTTGCTTATATAAAGTTTTTCTAAAGCTTGTAAATGTGTCTCAGCTTTCTGAAAAGAGTATGCACTATGCAGATAAGGAGGTAATTTATCTGAATAAATGTAAATAAAAGGTAATATTTTATATCTTATTTATTACATGATAGATAAAAAGCATAGAATTGTTTTAAACAAACATACTGTGCTTTTGAATACTAGAAACATACTCTCTGAATTACCTTAACATCATCTTTCTTTAAAATCGATTTATAAAAGTGAGAAATGAACATAGTGCACCAGCGTGTTACAGTGCTCAGTGAAAGCTGTGACTGCAGCCATCAGCACTAATACACAGACAAAAAAACAGCACATAACTGTCCAGAGGCTCCGTACAGACTTCCTGTCTGTCAGCAGCTTTTGTCTGTGCATCCCAACAAAGCCATTTTTTCTGATGTGAAACCCATTTTGAAAAGATTTCTGCTGTCAGACCATTAACTATGTCAAGGCTTCTCACTGGAGGATGCCTTGTTTCTTTCTGCTGTCCTGAAATGTCACATACTTGTTGCCAGGTTTCCATTTCTCTACATCGAATGTATGCAAAAAGCTAAAATCACACAGCTGTTATCACATCAAAGCCATTACTATAACCACCAGATGTTATGAGTCAGTAAAGAAGGGCAGTACACAGCACAACTAATTTTCAGAAAAAAAGAGAGATCATTTTTGGTCTTAGTGTGATCATCCTAGCAGGTTTGCATAACTGTGCCAAACTACAGTACTTTAGAGTGGAAAAAAAAAAGAAAAGAAGCCAAAACTAAAATTTCCAAAAGTCAATCAGCCAAGATACACTTTGCTTCTATGTGTATTTTCTTCAGGCGCTATAAGAAAAGCTATAAAGTGGAGTATATACATATACAACCAGCCAAATGCACTGTACTGCCCTTATTGAAATATATTCTGCATAATTGTGTTATTATTCTGCATATCATAGAATTATGCAATCAGAGGTTAGCTGCATTTCTGCTGACCTGACACATGCATTGATTCTCTACTGGAAAGTTAAAACTTTGTAGTCAGCATCACATTGATCTTTTTGGCTATAATGTCAGCCACGCCGTTAAAAGCTGGCCAGTCTTGATAACTTTGATGCTGACTGGGGTTCATTGCAGCGCTTTGCATTGCAGAGTCCAGGCTGCACATTAAAGCTGCAAGTATATATTCTGCTATCTAATAAAAAGCTACAAGAGTCTAAACGGAGCCTATATGCTTTTCAATCTAGAAAGAATGTTACACTTTGGCATGCATCAAAGGCTTTATTAGGAGAACTGGATTTTAATTGATTCCATTTCATTTTTGCATATGCATGTGTATGCCTGGGAGAAAATATGCTCTCATCTGCCTCCAACAGATTACAGAATAATTAGATTATAATTAGAGAATAAATCATTCTGTACATGAATAAGATTAACAAAATGAAGGCGACACATGACAGACAGAAAGGACGATTTGGGCATGTCATAAATTGCATTTTGAACATAGTCTTCATTTAAACTGTCACAGATTCACAAAGCAGTGGTTATTCCGCCCATATTGTCATATCTGCCCAAAAGCTTTTTTTCTGAAGTATATGACAGTTGGTGTGTCATTATGATATAAACTTACCAGTCACTTTATTAGGAACACCGGTACACCTGCTCATTTATCCCGTTTTCTAATCATCCAATCATGTAGCAGGTGTACAGGTGTTCCTAATAAAATGGACAATGACTGTACACATCACATTCTTCCTTAAATCTTAAAAACCTCCCTTGCTAAAATTGTAACACATTAAACCATTGTATTTTACAACATTTATTCTCAAAATATGATTTCTATATTCCGAACCGAAATGCTCTGTAGTTGATCTGATCATTTTCGTTCCTATTCTTAATTTGAACAATTCATTCATTTTCTTAACCGCTTATTCCTTTTCAGGGTCACGGGAAAGCCGGTGCCTAGCCGGCATCAAATGGCGCAAGGCAGGAACAACCCTAGACAGGGCACCAATACGTTGTAGGGCACACACAGCAACACACACACACACACACACTCATACACTAGGGCCACTTTAGAGACAGCAATCAACCTAACGTGCATGTCTTTGGACTGTGGGAGGAAACCAGAGTACCTGGACACGGGGAGGACATGCAGACTCCACACAGAAAGGACCCAGACGGCCCCACCTGGGGATCGAACCCCAGACCTTCTTGCTGTGAGGCGACGGTGCTACCCACCGAGCCACCGTGTCGCCTAATTTGAATAATATTACAGAGAAAAAAATCAAATAGTGATTATCGTTGGATTTACATTATCATTACATGATGTGTTCTTAATTGAATAATAAAGAAATGATATTCCAGCAACCTTTTCTGCAAGTCTTTCTCTTGACATTGTCTTTGCTGAACTCTACAATGACGCCACACTACGTCTTCCAGTATTTATCTGAACTCTGTACACTTCAACGTCTTGCAAATCACACATATCTAGGACCTCCTAAGTTTCCATGCCGTTGACTTACTTTTGGGGTATGAGGAATGTAGCGAAGCCTGAATAATGCATTCGTGCAAACATTCTTTGACGCATTTGTCAAAAGCTTCTTTCCACCGGTCTCTTTTTTTCTCTTGAATATAAACTTGAATATTATAAAGGAACCTCTGCGTCAGAGTTGACAGCAAAACGGAGGAGGATAAACAGTGAAAGCACAGGCAGAGTTGGGTATGAACATATCATGACCTACAGTCATTTTCTAAATTTAATTTCTCCCGCAAAACAGCAGTGTGTGACTCATTATGCAAAGACGATGTGTGACTGTAGGTCATAAATCAACTAGAAAGAGCTGAAATTGCCACAGAACTGCCACAGCTTTACCACCTGAACTAAGACATAAGTAAATTATTAAAGCCAAATACACCAACACATGAAATATTAAAGAACGCTGCCTACTGTTTTATACAAAGGATGGAGAAAAAAGCTTCCCTATAAAGAAACAGTGGAGTGAGCCAATGCTCATGTCTCAGTGAAAGGTTAATTATAGTATGCAGAGGTTAGACTGAGGGATCATTAGACACACTTTATCCATCAGATGCGTGTCAGCTGAAGCCTTCAGACACTCTGCAGTACAATCAGATATTTTAAAGAATGGACACAGCCACAGAAACCACTATGCTGACTGGAGGTTAAATAATGTAACAGTGCACAAACTATGGGTTGTTTTAGTAATGCATGTTTAGGATTTAATGGCAAAAATTTCACACATTACTATTCAAACCTCAGATATATCTCCAGACATAGAACGAGTGTTATTCAGATGTTATGTGAGTGTCTCAGTCATGGGGTTGATTTTGACTAAAAGCAGAGGCAGAGATGTGTCTCAGTTAGGCGGACAAATGTTCAAGGTCAGTACTGCGCCTAACTGAGACACATCTCTGCCCCTGCTTTTAGTCTACTAGAAAGAGCTGAAATTGCCATCGCTCTTAATTAGCTGAATTGCCATCACACTTAAAGGAACTATGGAATGCCATTTGATGCCAATATTACATGCATAACTACGACACTATTACTTAGTTAATAGTATTGTCCTTTAAAAGTCAACAGAACACTTTTTTTTGCACAGAGGACATTAGAGGAGTCAATGCATTAAATCCGAGACTTTAGGGAAAGTTCTGAAATAGCTTGTGAGCTGTATGCATAGCAGATGAATGCTTGCTCCTTCAAAATGTCCACATTTTCTTTACAGGACAGTACATCACATTAACAAATGTTATTATGTTAATAATACGAAACTCAAAATATCTAAGTATAAGCATGATAAATAAATAGAATATTAAATAGAATTAAATAGAATACATCCTCACAGCAAGAAGCACCTGGGTTCAATTCTCAGGCCAGGCCAGGGTCCTTTCTGTGTGTATTTTGCATGATCTGCCTGTGTCTGTGTGATTGTCCTCTAGGAGCTCTGGTTTCCTCCCCCAGTCTAAACACATGCACTCAGTCAAACTGGAAATAATAATTTCCCCTAGGTGTGTGTGTGTATGTGAATGTGTCTGTCTGTGATGGACTGGCAACCTGTCCAGGATGTTTCCCTGCCTTCTTCCTAATGAGTGCTGGGATATGCTCCAGCACCACCTGTGATCCAGTAGTAGGATAAACAGCTCAGATAAGGATTGCATCCCATGCATCCATTAAGATTTCACAACCTCAATTTAGTATCTTGTCCCCTGAAGTAACTATTGGTAGATGATACATATTATTTAAAAAACAAAAATGTTACATCATACAAGGCTATATTATTAAATGAAGCCTAAACTGTAGTGATTAATGTGGCGTCTAGGCCAACTAGGCCAATTCATACAACATTATATAGGCTAGATACTGTATTATACTCTTTAGTTTTTGCAATTCAACACTGAATTCGTAGATTTCCCCACATTTATACTGATGCAACATTTGGACCTGACTTCCTGACTGAAGCCACCAACTCTGTATGATCATAAACAGGTAAGTCTGATAATTAAGATTTCTTTAAATGCTTATATGCACAAAAACCTGAACTGTATAGCAAGCAATAGAGTGGTGCAGTAAAATTATGTGGAAAATAACAGGAACGTGTGCAGATGGGAGCCTAAAACAAAGATTTTAAAGCAGGACCAGATGAGTAATTCGCTTCAGACTTCTTTGTTCTTTTCCGTGTAGAAAAGAAGAAAGATATGAAAACATAAAAAGAAGAATTATAAGTATCCTGTGCTTTCCCTGGTTGTAACTCCAGCTAGAGGCACAGTAATAACAGGGCTTAAAAACATTGCATGCTTGTTTCAAGAAGACAGTGGTTCCAAAATTATAGGAATGTACATACAAATGAAGGACATACCCAAAAAGCGGCAAGTCCTGCGCACCAGAGGGTTGAGGTAACAACAGTCCCCAGTCGCTATGGTCTTCTTTCGACTTTCCAGATCTTTTGATGTATATTGCATCAGGAACAGCACAGCTTCTGTCACTGTTATCTAAAAGAGCAAGAAATCACAGAGAGGGAGGGGAAAAAACAAGGGAGAGGAAGATTAAAAAAAAGAAAGATTAACAACACCTTCATTGCTAATGCCTATAAAATGAAGTTGATGTTTCACAGTCTGAAGTCAGCAGGCGTAGCTCCTGTGTAACAGCATCATAATTCAACAGGAAGTACGGCCAGCCACCTAAACAAGCTCCATCTGCAAGCCACCTGCTGAATGTAGTGCACCATATTGAAAGAGATGAACTCAGCTTATGCAGTCACTTTATATCACTGATGAACTATGAGAAGACACAAATACGTCCTCGCCTCACAGATGAGAAGCCAAGGCCTATTGTGCTCACACAGACACTTGTCTGGAGGGCTTCCAGAGCACAAACAGTTGGCATATTCAAAGATAAATACAGTGGTCCAACAAACCAGAGACGGCAGTGGTCACCAGTGTGTGAAATGCTATAATTGACTAAAAGAGGTTGCAGTTGCTAGTGGAAACCAGGAAAAAAAAGCACAGGGTACAGTTTCAAACAGGCCATGTCAGTGGGATTCATAAATGGCTCCTTCAAAGCCAAATCTTTTTTACAATCAGGCCTAGAGCCATCTACTTATGGATTTTGCAGATGATACGAATTCCCATTAAGGAAATGACTGCGCTTTGTTGTGCCATTGCCCATAAAAACATTTGTACAACATAAAATGTTACTCTTTGCCCATGACTTTTGTATCATTAGTGAAAGGCCACAGAAGTCTAATAGGCAACTAAAACATAGTTTCACAAGAATGAGACATAGTCTAACATCGAAAGTGCCATTATTGATCACAGGTACGTGATGCCAACTGGGCTCCAAGTAGAATCAGCTCTCCAGCACAGGCAGGGTGATTTATGGGATCATGCAGCTCAAACTTGCACACCTCCAATGAGCTCTAAAAGATTCCAGGTGCAAGTCAGAAACTGTTCTTCCAAAGCAGAGAAAGCTACACAGAGATATACATGGACAAGGATGAGTTCAGCTGCCCCAACCAACAGACTGCAAAATGTTTTTCACATTGAGTGACAGCAGTGTCTTGAAATCAATACTGTAACTAATACTACATTGCAGGATCCTGCAGGAAATAACCATAAGAACATACAGCTCCAGAATAAAATGTGTCCATGCAGGGTGACAAGTGAGCAGCAAGTTACCTTTTGTAGGCTATTGACTGTGAAATGTTTTACCTCAAGGCAAACTATGCGAAACACAATTATGAGCAGACTCACAGGCAGTATAACCAGACTGTATCCATGCTGCCTCATGAAAACAGTGGTGAGGGTTCACAGGGTGAGGAGTTCAGCTATAGCATCCAATCCACAGGGATGAGCAAACCTCTAGCATAATTCCTCTTTCCTCATACAACTAAACCCACCAAGCCTATTTTTCAAACATTATAACCAACTAAGGCCTTGCTCCACATTCAACAGCACAGAATAATAGATGTGCCACATACGTTCGGCATCCAGCACTATAAGCCTAGCTTAACAAAAAAGTTTTTGCCAACCAGCAGAAAATGTGTTACTCTCGGTATAACGCAACAACGATTAGGTTCTACTTCACCTTCCTCAACATCTGTGTGAATGACAGCCTTGCTCTGCCAGATTACTACTGGCTGATACGTGAGTATGCTCTACCAAATGTCAAAATCAGGAAAAAAATAATAATAATGAATAGAAAATGAAATGAAAAGTTTGCACACAATGGTGAATGTTGGCTATTAAATAAATATTAACATGCTGTTAATGGTTACTAGAAGGTCTTTCTTACACAGCCCTAGAGCAGTGTAAACATTATATTTACATTATCTATGATACAGATACAAATCATGAACAACAGTGGAGGAAATACTGGTAGTCCAAACCAACCAAACTATAACATTAAAAAGCATGGCAGACTCCCTGCATCACTATGAGCCTCTTAATATAACTATTTTGTTTGCTTGATTTTAATTGGGCTTTGGTTAAACAATACAGAGGCTATTTCACAATATGATGAGATGGTGATGAGGGAACTGCACCAGAGCCAAAATCTAGAAAATCTTTTGCCTTGTCTGTAGATAGCATCCAGACTGAAAGGATTAAGACACAGAACAGAACAGACTACATGAAGAATCCAAGGCATATGAAAAGACTAAAATGACAGAACACACAATGGTTAGAGCTAAAGTTAATTTAGTGCAGATTGTTTTCCCAGACACAAATGAAAGAGAGTATCTGGACTACCAGATTCGGGGAGCTGGTAACCCAGCAGACTAATATATTCATCTCAGAATCGTCCTGTCCAAGTTAACGTTTGACTGACTTGTAGTATTAAAGGAACAGAAGAAGAAAATGAAGATGAATACATGAGGATTGCTACTGAGACACAGCATACTTCACATTACGCTGGGTTTACTGAAGCTCATTAAGAGAGACAAGCATTTTTATGATTCTATAACACAAAAGAAGTGATGGTAAAGCATGAGTAGGCATCCTCTTACTTTACAGAGGAAAGCGACTCCAAATCAGCTCATATAAAAAAAGACAAATCAGCACAAAGTCCAAACCCTCATGCCTCAGATCTAAAAGACTCAATCACCTCGTCTGATGGCAGCCTTTATTCAACAGCTTTACTTCCCAGACACGTCAGCTCCAATCACATCATGTCATCAGAAAATTATACCAGACTGCTCACCTCGGAAGTCTGTTTCGCAGACATTCGTGTCCACACAATACTGACGGCAGCAGGCCTATGACAATGATTAAATAATCACCTAATCATAATGGTTTGAGTTGATCAGAATGATGAAAGTGATTCTGAATAAGCATGTACATAAACATATGTAAAAAATGTTCATTGCAATGTTCATTCTCAATGAATTTTTTATTTGATTATATTTTAGTTGTTATTCTTTCTTTTATTGTTACAACTTTCTTCCGAATGGGAGCTAGGAATACTGGGATTGTCCCATTTTACATAGAAAAATGTTTACAAGTCTTTTTTAATACCAAGATCTGACACCACCACACTGGGCCCTACTGATTCATAAGAAAAACAAAACTTGTTTGAATGTTGGAGTTGAGTGTCCACATTTTATTGATCAGTAACAGGGTTCCCTAGCTATGAAGCTGCATAGGTACCCATTATGTGTTTTTAACTTTACTCCATCTCCTTTTTCTGGATAGATTGTCTATGGCATTCCCTGAACCATATGGTAAAACGTTTTGAAATTTGATACATTGATTGTGGACATTCCTGTGATTCTTTTCACCAAATTTCATATCTGCTACTCGAGCAATCTAGAGCCACCTATGGGTCATATTTGAAATATATTTATGCACATAACTTTTGAACCATATGTCCAACGTTGGATCAAGCCATGTTCTGTGCACATTCTGTTCTGCCATACTGAATTTTATTAAATAGTGATTTTTCACTATTTCTGGGTCAAACACCAATTTTGGCACAGATGATGTTCATGTCCCAAGCCACACAAAAGAAATCAGATGGATTTTTGATTTCTGAAAGCATTTGTCCTTAACATCATTAAAATCATTGGATGGACTTACTCATCACTCCACCCAAAGGGAGTCCAGAAAAAAATGCCCCATTTTACCACTAAAAGTGATAAAATAAGGTACAACCTGTTTTTTGCTCATTATCCTTCATATATTTGGTATAAAATTATTTAAATAGTTGCCAAACAGGAAGTAAGGGTATTTTAATAGAACTATATATATATATATATATATACTATACAGTGAAACTCAAATCTTGGACAGTTCTGCATAACATGCTCTACAGATTCTTCTTGATCACAAAATTCACAATAGTTCCCGTATTATATCTTCCTTTTTTAAATAATATTCTGTAATCCTGTATAACCAAAATGTCCAGTTATGCACTACAGTTCAAAGTACGTCCACGTAGGATTGTGGGTAACTTAAGAAAGCCAAGGGTATATTTAAGTATCCCTAAAACTTGTGGACAAGATTTTCTCTTGTTCTGTTTATTTCCTGTTCTGTGATTGTATATGATGGCGAAGTTGCCAAACAGGAAGTAAGGTGATTTCTCTGTAATGGTTTATGAATCTACACTAAAATTGGCAAAATGACTCAAGACTCTGCCTTGAGGGAGTCCAGCAACAATTACCCCATTTGACCACTCGGGGGCACTATAATATAAATATAAACATATTTATAGTCATGACTCTTGTCTTTGGTCTAAAAACATGATTGTTTTTTACGTCATGCCTTTCTGGTTCCTGAGCTCAGCACATGCTGGCATTTCCAGTTCCGAGTTCAATGGTGAAGTGGCAAAACAGGAAGTAAGGCTATATCTCAGCAATGCTTTGAATGTAAATCTACCTTGTTGGATTGACTCAATACCTTGCCTTGAGGTAGTCCTAAAAAATTGCCTCATTTGACCACAAGGGGCATTTCAATTGGAATAAACATGGTTTAGGTAATTATTCTTCATGTCTTTTTTTGTAAAATCATGATTGTAAAATCTAGTCACGTCTTTTGACATCTTGAAGTCGATTGAACGCCGATCCTGCCATTTAGTGTTTCATGAGCATGTTTGATGGTGGTGGCAACCAAAGCAGAATTTCTGTCATAATTTGGTAATTATTTGATGTATTGCCACAAGAATTGGTAGTTCATACTTGGGATAAAATAATTTAACAATTTGATCATTAGGGGGTGTTTTTGTGATTTCTTCATGACGTTCGACAGGGATGATGATTTGACCATGACCCATAATTGCTAATCATCAAATCTTTGATTCTTTGGAGGCGTGTCTTCATGAAACTCAATCAAAAGTCTGCAGTAAAGCTTTTCAACTGCAACTGTCATATCTCAACTATGGTAAATCATGCCACTAATGACAAGTGTCCAAGGCAACTACTCTGCTACTCTGCGGATCGACTTGCCAAAAATGGTCAATTTGCATTTAGTATGTGAGGAAATTTTTTGAATAACGTCCAAATCTGATGGCAAAGCTGGCAAGCGGAAAATGTTGTGAAATCTCAGCAAAGATTGGATTTGCAATGTGATTGGGTGTCCCTGTGGTGTCACTTCCATGCCAAGAAAGTCAGACATTGTTATATGCTTTCCACTTTGATAAATGACTGTTCATTTACATTACTTATACTCTTGTGATTATATTATGATAGTGTCAAACTCAACAGAAAAAAATTATAAATCACAACTTTTCTGTGTGTCAGTCAAAATTCCACAGTTCTGAGATGCTTATGCAGTAACCTGCAAAACTGCAAATGACCACATGAATTAAACAAAAAGATTCTTTGATCACTGTGAAAAATTTCAGAGCTTTCTGATATAGAGGAATCATGTGGGTGGTTTTGGTGTGAAATAAAGAAAGATTTGTATGGCACATTGTAAAATACATACTCTCTGAAAGTAAGACCAATTCCTTTCCTTTTTTGTGATATACTGAAAACATTTAGGACTAAGAAAAAAAAGATGAATATAACATCATAATTTACATCTAGATGTGTTCAACAGCTTAGAACATGACACCTTTGGTGGCAGACCACCAAACAAAGAATCATTGATTTGTGACTTTTCTGTCTATTCTTTCTGTCTGTGTATTTAACCTTTATAAAAGAAGTCTCCAGTGGAAGCACTCTGTAAATGTTAGTAAGTTTTCTGCCATGGGAGTTAGTTCCTCTCATCGATTACGTTACATTATCTATATACATTCATTCCCTCACCAAGATCCTTTTTTATCTCCCGAAAACGTGGCATAAAATCCCGTCTTGAAGAGTGAACAGTTAAAAAGTGTGATGTACTGTTCAGTAATAAATTTGAAAAAGATTCTACGTTGGCAAGACGCTGGGTATATATACAGTGCTGTGCAAAAGTCTTAGGCACCTTATTGTTTGTAGATACATTATTTAAGACATCAAATATTTCCTTTAGTTTATTACTGTTTACTGCATTTTATATTGTTTTCTTTTATGTAGAAACATCTTCGAAGGTGTTTTTGCTTTACAGCAAGTCTTTACATGCGAGTTCTGCATCGTACTGTACAGTAATTAGCTGTAAGTTTTACTGAGCGTCTTGGAGAATCTGCCACAGCTCTTCTGGAG
>JAOTRJ010000048.1:20835401-20845725 GCA_028564905.1 Leptodoras praelongus | reverse complement strand
ACTGAGCACAGCAACAAGACACAAGGTAGTTATACTGCATCAGCAAGGGCTCTCCCAGACAAAGATTTCAAAGCAGAGTGGGGTTTCAAGATGTACTGTTCAAGCTCTTTTGAAGAAGGACAAAGAAACAGGCAACACTGAGTATCGCCAAGGAAACTTAATGCAGCCGATGACAAACACATCAAGCTTATTGCCCTTCAAAATCGGATGTTGTCCAGCAGCGCCACCAGCTTAGAACTGGGAGAAACCAGTGGGACGCAAGTACACCCAAATACTGTCCAGAGAAGTCTGGCCAGAAGTGGTCTTCATGGTAGAGTTCAGCCAAAAAGCCATAGCTCCAACATGGAAACAAGGCCAAGTGACTCAACAATGCACGTAAACATAGGAACTGGGGTGCAGAAAAATGGCAGCCGGTGCTCTGGACTGATGAGTCACAATCTGAAATATTTGGTTGTAGCAGAAGGCAGTTGTTCTCCGAAGGGCTGGAGAGCGGTACAATAATGAGTGTCTGTAGGCAACAGTGAAGCATGGTGGAGGTTCCTTGCATGTTTGGGGCTGCATTTCTGCATTAATGGTGGATTAAATGGTGTCCTCAATGCTGAGAAATACAGGCAGATATTTATCCAGTGCCAGCAGTACCATCAGGGAGGTGTATGATTGGCCCCAAATTTATTCTGAAGGAGGACAACGACCCCAAACATACAGCCAATGTTATTAAGAACTATCTTCAGCATCAAGAAGAACAAGAAGTCCTTGAAGTGATGGTATGGCCCCCACAGAACCCTGATCTCAACATCATCAAGTCTGTCTGGGATTACATGAAAAGACAGGATATGAGGAAGCCTACATCCACAGAAGAACTGTGGTTAGTTCTCCAAGATGTTTGGAACAACCTACCAGCCGAGTTCCTTCAAAACCTGTGTGCAAGTGAAGAATTGATGCTGTTTTGAAGGCAAAGGGTGCTCACACCAAATATTGATTTCATTTAGATTTCTCTTCTGTTCATTCACTGCATTTTGTTAATTGAAGAAAATAAAGTATTAACACTTCCATTTTTCAAAGCATTCTTAGTTTACAGCATTTTTTCACACCTGCCTAAAACTTTTTCACAATACTGTATGTCATTATGTATTTTAAATAGGGCTGTTGAACGATTCTTAAGAGTGAAGCTTGTAACAATGAGCAGTATATATAAATGTAAAATCACAGAATTAATGTAGAATTAACACAAAGGAAGTATATTTAAATTCACATATGTTAACTTTTTCCAGATAAAGCCATCAAGGACATTAAAATTGGTTGTCAGATTGAAAAGCATATTTATTATGTGCAGAAATATTAACAAAACCCAGTCTATATATTAAAGTGCCAGTTTCATTTTAAAACCATTAAGGCCATTAAAATTAGATATCGGCTTAGAAGGCAATCATTTCTTATATGCAATAATATATGATATTAACAACAAAACATGTGTTCCATGTGCAATATGTTCAAGTGCCAGTTATATTACCTGTTCAGCCATTTTTAGCTCTTCAAATAGACAAAGCATTACATAAAGTGTATGTTCAAGTACCACACTCCTGTAATGTAGATTGGTGAGGCCCTGTTGAGATTCAGTAGGGTGTTTTGCTTTGAGGTGACATGTCAAAAATGAATTACGGCTCTGGAAGTTAAATTCGGCTTTGCAAACTGTTCAGATACTTCAGATGTACTTTTGTTCAGATGTACTTTTGTTTTACAGTGTAGGGCCATTTAGGCAAATTTTTGAAGAGAAACCTTCTACCTTAAACTCCATCTTTCTCCTTATCATGGGTGATTCAGTTTGACTGCAGACATCATCACAGGTCATAGGTCAGCTGCCACAGGAAGTAAACTCTCATTATTTATGAATTAAATATTTCAAATGAACAGCAAAATTTAACATGTTGATTTTGACAGAACTATTTTCAAAATCGTAATTCAGCTAATAATCACAATTTTTACAAAATGTATCAGTAATCCGATTATGTCTTTCTTATCTGTAGCTTTAATGGATTATGGTTTGATTCTTATTTATATCACCGTTCCATGTATTCTGTTACTCCCCTGAGCCTGGCAGTTAAGTGAACTCACCATCCACATAGGTCACTAATAAATATATTTCACCAATATATACATCTAAGTAACAATAAAATCTTAGTGAGGGATTGATGCCAGTATATGTAGTTATATGCTCTGTATATGTAGAGGTTACTCTTTATTGAAAGTCTATTTGTTTCTGCTTAGATGTATTTCAACAGCACTCTGACAGAGTCATCTAAGCTTCTGAAGCCCCTACTGGTCTTCACCTTCATCATCAGTGCCATCATATGTGGCCTAACACGGATTATCCAGCACAAGAATCATGCCATTGATGTCTACCTAGGATTTCTCCTAGGAGGGGGCATTGCTATTTATCTAGTGAGTTCTTTCTTTGTATAATCAGTTCAAGCCCTTTACTATTAAAACATGTGTGCATTTGGTGCTTCATATGACATAATTACATATTGTATTTTTTGGTGAAATTTGTCATTTTAATACACAACACTCTGATCATGGTAGGGTCTGCATGCGGTTGGGAATTTCCAACCCAGTGAGGAGGAGCCGAAGCATGATCCACAGGCTCAGGATACTGTTAGTACGCTGGGTGAGCTGGGTCAACACGTTGGCCAGCATCTGCCAAAAAGCTGTAGCAGTAGTGAGGGCATTTCCTCCTCACACTCAGATGGCCTCCTTCATCGTAGACTTCAGACCCGTCATACTAGATCCCTTACAAACCTGAAGAGATCCAGTGCAGATATTGAAGTCCCACAGCCTCAAAGCCCCACAAATAAGGAGAGTATGGTGACCTTTAGTAACACTTTGCCACGGATTCATCCACCAATTATGGATGATGGCACAAAGCGCAATGGAACAGTCCATTCGTCCATGGACTCCAGCCGTTCCAAGCAGTTGTTATCGCAGTGGAAGAGTAAGAATGACAATCGAAAGCATTCCATGCAGACTGCAGAAAGTGCCCTGGGCCAGTGTTCCACCAGCAGCATGGAGGTTCACTGTAGCCCAGAACCTTCCACCATAGGCATTAATGGGGAACTGCAAGGTCCATCAGGATCATGTCTCAAACTGGCCACTGGAAGCAGCACTTTACCCAGCAATCCTTGTGGTATTGCTGGAGGTACAAGAGTGTCTGTTCCGTCCAGGCCAGGCTCTTCCCAACTGGTGCATATTCCAGAGGAGACTCAGGAAGGCGTTAGCACGTCACCTAAAGGCAGTGTACGGGACAAGTGGCTGAAAAGCATGGAAAAGAATGTCAACGGACAACCACGTGTTGTGCCAGTGATTGGCATGTCCAAGCAGCATGGTCTCTTGCCCACAGGCTCCACCAGTTCCGAGAGCAGTAGCCACACCAGTTCAACTGCACCTTTGCACCGTCATAAGAGCCTGAGTGAGGAGCCTGGTTCAGGGGTTATGAGCCAGGGTTCCATCGTCAGGGTAGAGGCACACCCAGAGAATGGACGGCCCTTGGTTCATGCCCACTCAACTGACGGCACCACCTTCTGGACCTGGAAGTCTCAGAGCAGCTTAAGACAGTCTTTTGAGCTCAATGACCTCAACCGAGACTCAGAACATTGTGATTCACGTAGGGATGGCTGTGGCTCAACAGAACGAAAGAGGAGCAACTCTGGTGCTCCGATACATGTCACAGTCCCAACAGTTCCTGCTGTTTCCTCTATCGCCACTTTAACCAACTCAGTAGGAGATCAACACCCTCATCAAACCATCTCCACCATCCGGGTAACCCCTATAGAGAGCAGTGAGAGTGGCCTAGAGAGTCGTGACTCAACACTTCGAAGGAAAAGCAATATGATCCTAATCCCTGAACGAGGGAACAGCCCAGACAACACCAGGACCATTTTCTACAAGGGCACTTCCATCACCCCAGCATTTAAAGAGTAGCCAGCATTTAATGCCTTTTCACTGTTTATGTTTCACTTATGAGGTCCATATATGAGGTGTTCACTCTACTTGTCCACATATGTTCAGTTAGCTGGTGTGTTTTGCACTCTGACTGACACCATTTCTTACACTGCATGAAATCACTGGTTTATAAAGTTTTCACAGTGACACAAAAGCACAAAAGCAGAACTCTTTCTATGCTGTTGGTTCTTGTCCTAATGAAGAAGTACAGTATATTGTAGCATACAACCCAATTCTGTTATTCTATACACTGTGAAGTTGACCTAGTGCCAAGTCTTAACTTAAACACTGTATAAAGTTCCTATGTTTAACAAATGTTTCAGTGATTACCCTAGCCCATAATTTTTTGTAATAGAATTATTCTCTTAAATGGGTGCTGTCCTAATTAGATATGGAAAAAAAGCTTGGATCAGAAAATTGTTTTGTGAGAAGCATTTAATGACCAGCTTAGAATATTTCATATCAGCTGTAGTTCACTGTATAGTCTTGTAATCAGGGCTGGTGCATGCTATTCTGATGCTGTAGGCAAAACAGAATGTAGCTATACCAACCAGTCTGCTGTTTAAACCTTTTACAAACTGACTGCTGTTGATGACTTCTTAACCCCATTTCCAGAAAAGTTGGGACACATTCTAAAAATGCAATAAACACTAAAAGCTGTCATTTGTTTAATTGCTTGAACTTGTGTGTTTTTGCTGACAAACCTATTTGCATTTTGTAAACATAAAAAACAATAGAATGTGATAACTGCAAGACACTCAAAAAAGTTGGGACAGAGGCGAAATAAGAAAAGGTTATACAAATAACACTGTTCTGGAAGGTTCCACCATTAGCAGTTTACCTGGTAACAGGTGAGGTCATCAAAATTGAGTATAAAACGAGCATCAACCAAAGACTTAAAAGGCTTAGCCAGCAAGGATGGGTTCACCACTTTGTGCCAAATTTCATGAGAGAATTGTCAGTAATTTTCAAAGACAGTGTTTCTCAGTGCACGATTGCAAATCATTTAGGTCTTTCACCACCTACAGTTCATAATATCATGAAAGGATTCAGGGAGTCAGCAAATCTCTATCTCAAATGCATAAAGGCCAAATGCAGAAGCTGCTGCTGAATGTGGATGACCATCGACCATGACCAGCGAGGGATATTGTTTGAGGATGTAGCAATATGGGCTCGGGAGTACTTCATCGTCACTTAACACAATCCATTGCTGAACTAGAAATACAACCTGAAATTATTATTGATGTATTATAAGAGGAAGCTATATATAAATATTTTACAGAAATTACGGTGAGTTCTCTGGGCCCAGACTCATCTAAGGTGGACCGAAAGACAGTGGAAACATGTTCTATGGTGAGACTAGTCCAGGTTTCAGGAAAAATGGATGTCGGATTTTATGTGCCAGATGAAGAAGATCATCCAGACTGTTACCAATGAAAAGTGTAAAAACCAGCATCTGTGATGGCATGGGGGTGCATCAGTGCCTATGGCATGGGTGATTTGTATATATGTGAAGATACCATTGATGCAGAATGTTATATTGGTATTTTGGAGAAACATGCTGCTGTTAGGATGATGTCTTTTCCAGGGAACTCCATGTCTGTTTCAGCAGGACAAAGTCAGGCCTTATTCTGCAGTCCAGATCTGTCTCCTATTAAAATGGCACATCACGAAGAGGAGAATCAGACAACAGTGACCAAGGACTGCTGAGAAGCTCATGTCTTATACACAGCCTTGAATGGGCAGAAATTCCACATGCAAAACTGCAACAATTAGTATCTTCAATTCCCAAATGATAAAAAAGTATAATTAAAAGAAAAGGTGATGTGACCCAGTGGTAAACATGCCTCTGTTGCAACTTTTTTTGAGTGTGTGGCAGCCATCAATTTTTTTATTTGTTTATATTTAACAAACAGAATTAAGTTCGTCATTGAAAACACTGACAATCTTTTCTTTGTCCTTTTGTCTGCTAAATAAAGTTCCAGTAAATTAAATTACAGTTTTCAGATTTTATTGCATATTTTGCAACTTGAAAATGGGGTTTGCACTTCCAGAGTTCACTCATAGACAGCTTGGTAAAATGGCATACTTGGTAATGAAATCAGTGGATGATCATGTTGGTACACTAAACTGTACGTGCTCAAGTGCCACTCTAGGAAACTGCCTAGTTCACCATTATGTATGCACCAGCCCTGCTTGAAATACCATGCACTATATTCTTCTACTTGCAATACAAATCTGTGCTTTTACAATGTCATAAACTTATTTAATTTGTGTCTCTTGCTCTCAACAGTACATATTATCTTCACTTTGCTATACGCAGCAATTTAATGATTACTCCTGGTCTCAGTAAGGTGAAAATATGTTCAGTAGCAAATCAAGGTGCAAATAGATCACTGTCTTCCTTTAATGTGTTTAATAGTACCAGGTGCTTGTGGACACACTCTGCTGCTACTGTAAGATCAGACACAGCCCAGACCTCGAGCTGAGCTGTTCACTACTACTACTATTGAGTAGACAAAGTGAGGCAGAAGTTACTTAAGCCTATGCTATTGATATTTCCTTTATTCCATTCTGGCCTCTTCTTGTAGACCCAGATAACTCTTTAATATGTGTCTGATGTTAATCCTAAAACAAAATGGGGGATTTCTGAAACCTTATTCATCTGAGCAGGCCCTAAATCCATGTAAAATATATTTATATTTAGTTAGAATATAAATGTGGTTACTATAACAACATGAGTTACATATTTTTAGATGTATTTACCAAATGTGGTGCCATAAGAAATATAAAAAAATAGAATCAAATCTTTATTTTAATAGACATGAAAATTAATATTCTTTAAAATGATTTTGCTGTGATTTTTTAATATAAAACATGTAAATGTGCCAAAGGGTATTTTAAAGGGAACATTCTGTGTTTTGTTATAGTACTTCTACATCAGCCTGTATTCTTGTAATCCACATACAGCGTGGCACAGCTAGAGCGTCTGCATGTTGCCGATTTGATATTAAAGACTGTTTTGTTCTTGTTTTGAAAAGGATTAACACTGTTTCAGAAAGTGTAATTATTTAGCTGTATGTTCTGGTCATGAAATGTTGGTGGACAATCTTTCTATGTGTGTTATTTTGTTCATTAGAGTAGCAGCCTCAACACTACAAAGGAAAGACTGAATAATGTGTGCACATTTGATTTAAGGAATGCTTCAAGCATGCTTCTGAGATGACTGCAGGGCACTGCCCTTAAATACTGTATTTGTGTTTAATCAGGAAAGTGGTGATAGGTCCAAGTCCAGCAGCACCTAGTACACTGGCAGCAGGCTCTGTTTAAAGACTTAGAGACATCATCTTTCTCTCCATCACTTGTGCCAGATCCACAGAAGAAAAGGGATCCATAGTGGGGGAAGAAATGTGTAGCAGTGTTTCAATAAATGTTTATTTAGTTCCCAATTAAGTCTTCGTTCCTTTTTTCATTTACTGTGTCTTTGATTAATCCTTATTCTTTTTAGATGTTTCATACAAATAGGGGCTGACTGACTAAAGTGCAGTCTGGTCCCAGTATTCAGTTTATGGCTCTATTATCTCCATTCACAACGCTTTCTTTCAGTAATGATCTTGGTGTGATAGTCATTCACATTCACCCTACCACAGCTCTAGAGAACATTTCAGTAAGAAAAGTCTTGCCAGTTATCATGTATTATCATGTACAAGTGTGCATGTGTTCCAGCATATAACATGGGTCTGGATTCCTCTAGAAAAAAATCTTCCAGTTTCTAATTTATGTGAGGTTTTCATTTAACTCACAGTACTGTATAATTACCATAATAAGGTGTGAGGTTGGTCAGTACATTGACCTCAGTGGAAATGAAGCACTTGATAAATAGAAAATCAACGAGTCCACTAGAATAAACTTAACTGCATTGTTTTATAATGCATAAACATTCATGCAACAGTAAATTACTATTATGGTTATAGTGCTATTCTACAATACTTCATTCTGCTGCTTAGGTTGTCCATGTCATGATACTTAGAAGATAAGACTTTCTATAAGCATCTTATTCCAGCTTGGATAGCATCTTCTGCCTTTGTACACTTGAAAGAGGATACTGGTGTGAGGTATTGTGTTAAGCTTAGCTTGGAAGAGGATCCATTCCCTACACTACACTACATTACAACAGATAACATTCTATAAGACTGCTACATTCTTAATAACATTTAAGGTTGCTATTTAAGGTCCACAGGGTGGATGTGGACCTATAAGCCAAACCCCTAACCTATGCGATATTATAAAACACAACAAACACACTTCAGCATGAACCACACTGAGTTGTCTCCACCCTTTGGATCTTGGTAAGAAAACTCCAGTTTGGGTGAGGTCCGACTTCAACCCTGGACTTTTGGTTCTTCAGCCATGGTGAAAATGCTAGTCATATATGTAACAATGGCTCTCTGAAAAGCTATAGTAGATTTTGGACCATTGTGTTAGATTTTGGAGAATTGTGTTCTATCATACCTGTACAGTTCTACACTATTCTACTAGAATCTCTACCAAGGAACACTGTAGCTGGTCTGGTGTCTCGTTATTTTCCCCCTTTAAGGTGTCACCTGTCTGTACATAATTATCATTCTATTTCACCCCTCCTAACAACCAGGGACAGTGTAAAACAGCTGGATAGGACATGTCAACAATGTCATGAGGACACATTCTAGGGCTGCCTTGTAAGGGGCTTAGAGATGGGTGATGGGATGGGTGATGTTAACCTTGTAAATTGTGAATAAGGTACATGGTGGTCAGTTTTGACTGCCTGGAGTGGAGTGGTTGAGCTCCTCAAAGAGTGGCATGGATCATGCCTCCAGTTCATCTATGAGCTAAGCTGATGATGACCCAGAAACATCTCATGTAGAGTGCCCAGGCTGTTTTTTTTTTTTGCAGGGCCTAAGCTTGTGCTTGATGAGCTCATGCATATAAGCTACAGAACCAAGCATAACTAGCATGCAAATTGCATCATAGCTAATTAACATTTCTCAAAGCATTAATCAAACTGCTGTACATATTTAACAGGGCAGAGTTCACACCCTGAATGTGTCTATGTCAAAAGACTCTCTTTTTGGAAATGTCCTACAGTGTCCTGCAGTGTAAAGCACTAAATCTTTGAAGAAATAAGAGAACACATTGGTTCATTTGTCACCTGGTATTTTTATGCAAATACTGTATAATAGATTACTGTGCATCCTTGCTTGATTGCCAAAGGCAGGCATATTATGCACATGTGCAATGTGTTACTAAGGTGTTATTCACCACCCATGGCAGTTAGGAACACTGAAGTAGAGCCAACTTCAAAAAGTATTGATCTCAGCTGTGCTGGACTAGGATATACCATAACCATTAGCACTTAAAGGTAGGAGACAAATCAGTAAATATTGAACTGTGGTTGTAATAAATTACTTCACCTCAGGCATGGCTAATTAATTCCATTTTCCCAAATGTAAAATCACAACCTTTGCAGTACAGATTAAAGATCTACTAAATGACCTTTTGAAGCAATAAACATGCCAGTGCATTGCCCATAGAGACAAATGATACATTTGTCATGTCCTGCTATACAGTGCTTTTCAAGAGCAGATCCATAGCAGATGTCATCACAGAAAGGTTAAAGCTCCATTTCATTACGGATAGTAGAACTGGAGAACAAGAAATATCAGCTGTCCATTTGTTCATGGTTGGAGTCTTTTTATAAGTCTTTTTATTCAGATATGACACAAGGTCTTTATATCTGAATCAGTGCATGGCAATTTCACACCATGGGTGTTTCAAGAGTTTTAAGGTACAAGAGGGTTTGCCCTGAAAAGCTTCACTTGATTTCTTTCCCCATACTGTCTAACGTGGCCTAAAAGGATTTCAGATTGTCCTTACAGCCCTGTGATGCACCAGTGAGTGATGAGACAGGCTCCAGCATCTCCTGTGACCCAGTAGGATAAGCGGCTTAGATAATGAATGAATGAAAGAATGAATGTTGGAAACTTGTATTTATTTATGTGGCATGGACAACCTTCATTTAATTTAGGATTATACATACAGCATGTAGTTATATTTTCATCTAAACATTGCTAAAATAAAATAAAATAATAATAATAATAATAATAATAATAAAAATAATAAAAGTAATAATAATAAAAACTTATTTCAAACTATGATTTCATTTATTCATTCTTGACCGCTTATTCCTTTTCAGGGTCACAGGAGAGCCGGTGCCTAGCCGGCAGCATAGGGTGCATGGCAGGAACAACCCTAGACAGGGCGCCAATCCATCGTAGGGCACACACACACA
>JAOTRJ010000048.1:20683293-20693478 GCA_028564905.1 Leptodoras praelongus | reverse complement strand
CCAAAGACATGCACGTTAGGTTGATTGGTGTCTCTAAAGTGGCCCTAGTGTGTGTGTGTGTGTGAGTGTGTGTGTGCGTGTGCCCTACGATGGATTGGTGCCCTGTCTAGGGTTGTTCCTGCCTTGCGCCCTATGTTGCCGCTAGGCACCGGCTCTCCGCGTGACCCTGAAAAGGAATAAGCGGTTAAGAAAATGAATGATCACTTTCAAAATCTGATCCTTGTGAACACACAACACTCCCAACGCCTCTGCCATTGTTGGTAGCAGTGCTTGAAATCATCAGCTGTGAGGGTGTACAGAGTCTCAGTCGCGGCTCTGTGGACATTCTTTACTGTGCCGAAGTGATGACCTTGCAAACGCGTTTTAATCTTAACCTTCTGGTACGAATTCTTTATGGCCGAGACAGTGATTTATTTTTTTATTTGCTCATACGCCTTCGTTTACGAGAGTTGGTGTTGTCGTGTGCCATTCAGCAGTCTGTCTTGTTGTCTCAGGATCGTACTGGAACACCTGCGATTCATCTCCTGTGATCTCGCGGTTCAGGAAATTGGGCTCTCTTGTTAAAAGATCCGACGTTTTCTTCAAACTCGCTGGTGTTGTTCCAGAAGTGCTTCAGCAGGGTTTCACAAAAACAAACATCTGGGCACTGCGAAGGCTGGAATGCAGCTGGAACGGGTCCTACTGCTTATCTGAGATCTCACTCTAACTGAACCTGACCTTGTTGGAGGCACTGGTGAGGAAATTTAAGATAAGTGGGAGTAAACACAATCCAGACCATGCACTAATCCCAAAACATTAGATTTCGGTGTGCATTATCTTTTGGTATGTAGTATGCGGTGTTCTTTAGTCTTTTAGCAAATCTCAGATGTTAATGTTTTTACTGTCTGGTGTGACGTGCAGGTAGCAGGTGCTCGAGATGTAAATTACACAGAATCTGCTCCCTGCTTGTTCTATTGTGTTCGACTTCCTTGCCAGTAGGAATGCTTGTCCTTGTGTTTTGGGGACCAGACAGCTAGTAAACAAGGGTCAGTGTGAGAAATTTTAAATTGCTTTTTTCCCACCAGCTCTTTACTCCTGTACTTTACTCCTGAATTTCTTCCCTTGCTTCTGCAAACTCAGTATTGGAGCAGTATCCTTTATAAAGTAGGCTCTGAATAATAACAAAGCAGCAGCAAATCCTTCATTTTATGATTTATTCAATCTATAAAGAATACTTTTTTTATTTGATCATCTTATCTGCTTTGTATTTTCTGTTAGTCCTAAAACAAACAAAAAAAAAAAAAAAAATATATATATATATATATATATATATATATATGAATTTAAATTCAACCCTGACACATGGCCCCGGTTAGTTTTTTTTTATGTTTTGGAAAAATGAAAGTGTAATATAGTCCAATAGTGTAAGGAGGCAAATTAGTTTGGGTTGTCTTAGTTTTTTTCCCCCTAACACAGACAAAAAAATGTGCGTGTGTCTGTCTGTCTGTCTGTGTGTTTGTGTGTCTGTCTGTGTGTGTGTGTGTGTGTGTGTGCGCACCAACCCCCCCCTTGCCTGGCAGTGTATTGTGTCCTGGCTGAAAATGACATAGCTCATGCTCTTTTACATTACAGAGAGAAATCTAACGCATTTAGTCCGTATTATCAACTCTCAGTTGCAGCCCCTTAGTCAGAAGATGTCACGGATTTTAATAATTTAGTGACATGTTGCAATTTCCATCTCCACTCCTTCCATAACAGCGAGTGAAAGATGACTGTTTCAGTTACTCTGTGAGGAGAATGAAAGTCACTTGAGTGGTGAGTTATCGAACACTGAGAACTAAAAGGCTCTGCGTGTGCCTCTTTCCTCTGTGTCAGTGTCGCGTGAGCTTTAGATCTGATGAGTAAATGGATGAGTGGTGGAGGTTTAAATATGGACCTGAGTCAACACGTCCTGGAAAGGAAGGATCTCTTTGTGCTACTATTACTAGTTGCCTGCCCAGTGTGACTGAATGCTACCATTTTGTTTTTTCCATCACACCATTTGCCTGTACTGACTCATATGGTAGAGGAAACATTTTAAAACCCCTGATAGGTAATCTCATTTCTCCTAACTATGCTAAATTAGTAGTATGAAATAGTACAGCACACTTGGAGTCCAGCCTGTGGTTTTAGTGTCATTACTGTTTCTTAAAAGGCTTTTTAAATATAATTTTTTATTTTTATTTTTTTTCTATTACCCTCTTTACCTTCTAAGCATTGCTGTCAAAATGTATCCTCAGAAAAACACGCTGGCCACATACTAGACCTAATTCTCGCCTTGATATTTATAAGTTTGTGGGCCATGATGCTGGTGGTATTCTGCGATAGCATGTTAAAAATGTTGTTAAAAATGTGATGTATACAGCTCAGTTTAGATGGCAAACGTTAAGGCATCTGTATGCAAGGATCAGGTGATGTCCACTAGGTGCCACATCGGACATCCTAAGCTAACGCGTGCCCACTTAATAAAAGGCAAAGAACCTCCACGGTGCACAGACAGCCAAGTGCAGCACATTCTGACCGAACGTTCAAAATATCAAGGAGTGAGAGAGCGAGGCAAACTTTATCCCCCATTCTGAAGCATGTGCTTAGATTCTAGATTTAATTCTAACAAATTCAGTAATGTTCATTAACCCCAGTTAATTTATTAATTTGTGTAAAATGAGCTATGAGCCATGTTCCTCATTCCTCACCTCTCTGTCAGTTGGCCTTAGGAGAGATTCATGTATGAGTGAGTGGTTTGGAATTTTCTTTTTCACCGTGTGCTGCTGTTAATTTCACAACTTTGGATGTCTCTAATTCTGACAGAAACTAACCAAGCTGGTTTAGCCCACATTCATACAGGAAATACTTGCTCTGTGTTACCTGGAAATGAGGTTTAAAGCATGTGTTGAAGTGCTTTTGTTTAACGTCACCCTCTTACAGCTTGGCAATCACCTTACTAACCTCTGCTTTTATCTGGGTACCTGGCTGGTGCATGCATGTCGTGTTTGTTGCTGAAAACCCTTGGCCGCAATGCTAAGAGATGCGTTCAAGGCTATCTTCTTTTTTATTTATTTATTTTTTTATTTATTTTTTTTTTTAATGAATGTTTTATAATTTTTTAATGTATAGATTTCCACAATTTCGTTTTGTGATGTTTGGACTTTGGTTTTGCCCTTTATCTACATTTATGGCATTTGGCAGACGCCCTTATTCAGAGTGACTTACATTTATTTCATTTATACAACTGAGCAGTTGAGGGTTAAGGGCCTTGCTCAAGGGCCCAACGGTGGCAGCTTGGCGGTGGTGGTGGGGCTTGAACCCGCAACCTTCTATTCAGTAACCCAACACCTTAACCACTGAACCTGGCAGCAGTTTAAGCAGGGAAGCCCATACCTCCCTCTTCCCCGACACCTCAGCCAGCTCCTCAGGAGGAACACAGAGGCGCTCCCAAGCCAGCCGAGAGAGATAGTCCCTCCAGCGTGTCCTGGATCTTCCCTGGGGTCTCCTCCCGAGGGACATGCCCGGAACACCTCCCCAGGGAAGGCCTCCAGTTAAATAGTAAATGGCTAAAAGTTTTGCATTATTAGTGTGTATACCTGAACATGCTTTCCCACCAGACAGTGTCACTACAGGATGCGTGGATTTAACTGTAAATAGTTCTGGCAACCCATCGCAGCGACAGAACTGCCCTACTCATGTTTCTGGCTGGAGTCACTAAACAATCCTGATTAATAGTGGTAGTGTTGGCTAAACTAACTTTTTCTTCAGGCAGCAGTACAAGGCAGTGTCATCGTATTACACGTTTTAATGTTTCAGATACTTTGTTCTTCCACAGTATTTTATTGTTGCCGATATTTAGCTTGAATTTCCACTTCTTGCTCATTGTCTGTGTAAAACCCTGCAGTTTTTCAGATTTGAACAAATGAAATCCTCTGAAGAGACAATCCATGTAGCCCTTATTACGTGGCTCAGGTGTGCTGGAGAGGAAGAATCAACACAATATAGTAGAGAGAAACTCTCACTAATTGTTGGATATTATGGTGAAAGTGACAAATGAACACTGAAGGTGCAACTGGATGTTTGGCAAAATGCAGAAATCCATTTTTGAAATAAGTTTTTCAGGATTTTTCAAAAGTAGATAACGATAGCAGCACTTCTACACTCTCATTTCTCTCCTTAAAGCAGATAACAAATAACAGCAAGCAGCTACATATCGCACAAATGCAGCCCTTTTTTTCTATTAAGTCTCTATTAGAAACACAGCTAGTGATACATAGGACCAGGGTTGGGAACCAGTGATCTGGCTGAGCTGTTCTCAGCTCTGAAGTCATTTAGACATTTAATTTTAGTCTTGCAGCAGTTTAATGGGACCACACAGTAGCCTACATCTGTTTGGCTGAGGATTGAAGTAAATGTGGGAGAGAGGGAAAGAGGGAGGGAGGGATAGAGGGAGAGAGAGAGGGAGGGAGGGAGAGAGAATCTCAGCCGTCCTCCAGGCATTTAGTGGTTATGTGATAGCTCGGGTTCCCACTGTGGCAGTTCTCTCACAAGTGCTATAAATTAAGTGTATGCGTTTAGTACAGGTCTTTCCCAGCCCAGTAACTGGACTGTACTTTCTGTCAGTATGCAGATTTATAGTACAATAGGTGTGCTGCTGATTTACTGTGTTAATGAACTTGCACACAGACTTTTAAGATACATTTGAGAGGTTTTTACTTAAGAGTTTGCTCAGAGACATGAAAAGACTGGCAGTTTGGATCTGTTAAACTGCACTTTGGGCATGCATGAGTATGAATTTTGGCTTAAAGAGAATTTAAAGGGAAATTTTCTCCCTAATTTAGTCGTCTCCAATTCCCACCCATCAGTGCTTCCCCCCCCCGTGTCACACGACGAGCTGCCAGTCAGGGAGGGCGAAGCCATCACCGAAACGCATGATGCAAGCCGCCGCCTCTTTTCCGAACTGCTGCTCATGCATCTTTCGGGAGCGGTGTAACGCACTCAGAGGAAAGCGCTCCCACCCACCTCTTGTATTCATGACCTTACAGACGCCAGTGACTGGACAGTGTCGCATTGATTGACATGAGGGAGAGCGTATGCTGCCCCTCCCACCCTGAGAGCACGGCCAATCTTGCTCTCTGAGCTCCCAGCTACGGGCAGCTATAGCATCACCCGGATGGGTTTATATAAAGCAGGTGACGTTTCAATAATTCAGGCAAGGCAGTAAAGTACACAGGAGAACGAGGAAAGCCTAACTGTAATTATTCCTTTAAATTGAGGTCAGCTCTCCATCTGCTGTACAGCACAGCTCGCTCCTGCTTCCCCAAAGCAAGCACTCTGCACCTTTGCCTTGTTTTCATCTATTACTGAGCTAGTGGTGATTGGACTAAAGGCTAAGGTTCAAATGCCCTGATGTTTCTAAGCGTCTTCATGGGCTTTTTGTCTGTATATACTTTCCCATGCTGCTGAAATGCGGAGAACGGACTTCTTCGGTTGTAGACCACGCGATTTTTTAAGAAAATTACTCATCACCCTGTACAAGATATTTCCAATAAAATCCTGACCGAATCCTGCGATAACATGTTCCGCATGTCGGAAATATATGTCGATGATCTGTGATTAAAAGAAAATGACTGAGTGTGATCCGGGTAATGGATATCTTTTTCTGTTCATCAAAGCGCTGTTTACAGATTTCCCATGGCCAACTGTAGTCCTGATACAGGCCGAGCAAAATATTTCAGTGGAGTAACTGAGCACTCGAAAATTGCGGTAGCAAAAGGGTTTCGTTGAAAAATGTATGGCCAAAAGTATGTGGACGCCACGCCCATATGTGAACCCAAACGGTTGTCATAAAAGTAAAAAGAACACACTTGGACAGTCTGACCGTCTTTGAATGACACAGCATTAAGATTTCCCTTCACTGGAACCAAGGGGAACCTGTTTCATGATGACTACAAGCCCTGACTTTAACCCCACTGAACACGTTTAGGATGGAAAACCTTTAGAATGCAGCCTGCTTCCTCATTTGACAACAGTACACAGGAAAGTAAAAGAAATAATGCTCTTGAGGCGGAATGAGATCTTCATAGCCATGCTCCAGAAACTTCCCGGAGAGAGGGGGATATTATAACACCAAAGAGGGGATCAGGTGGTCAGGTGTCCTTATACCTTTTCCATAAAAACTGCTCAAAGTGTAGTTTCTAAACTTGCTTCTGTAGCAGATCCTTTTTTTTGTGGGATTTATAGAAATGATTTTGCTGAAGCTGTTCAACTGATCAGAAAATATTTCACTTTGTTTGTTCTTTGTTTGTTTTTCGCTTTGATTTGATCAGGCAAGTCTGTGGCATTAGCCGAAGTTGTTTTGCCACCAACTAATAACAAATAGTTAAATTAACATGGGTCTGTCGCCCTTGTTCCGTTTATTGTGTGTTTATTTGGACCTTAGTAAGCAAGGCTGTTTACAAATTGTGGTGGTTCTCCTCTGAAGCAGAGCGTATATAGAGGCTTTACTGTTGTCAGAAGTGTGCGGTGTGCTTGAGCGGACTGCGTTCTCTTCGCTCCTCTGACCGAGCTGCTGTCAGACCTTGCACGCTTGTTGTGTCTGTGCTGTTGTCTGTGAGCTTATCTGACGTTCAGAGAAGCGGTGGAGTGACGCAGTGCACTAGGAGCCCAATCACACAAATGGCCAAGTGTCAAATTCCAGACGTGCTCATTAAAGCACCGCTGAGGTGCATGTGGTTGCATGCATGCTTTACGAGAGTCTTGCTGCTTGTGCTGCTCTGACACCACAAGAAAGCCTTTAAGCGTTGCGCTACACCCCTCATCTCCTTTCCGCCTCCTTTCCCCGTCGCTTCACCCTTTTGTTTCCGACAGATTGTTTTCTCTCCTAGAGCTGGCACCTCCCTGCTGTAGCTCGGGGGAAAAACGGGGAAAGGAAGAAGAATAGCAGGAATGACTGCCGCAGAGGCAGGCAAATGGGGGGACGTGATAGAGCTATGTTTAGAGCAGTGTCTTCCTGATCTTACCCATGCCAGCTAGGCACAGTGCCGTTTGCCCACAGGGTAATTAATCCAGCCTGCTGGTTGCTATAGCAACCCCCGGTGCCATCTGAGAGAGAGGTGTGTGTGTGTGTGTGTACAAGTGAAAGAGTAAGAGGGCATTGGGAGGTGGGGGTTGCTGTGTAACCAGGAAGTTGCTTGCTCTGTTTCGCTCACCTTGGCATCCTGTCTGCTCGAGTGAATGTTGAATGTTGGTGTTTCCCCTTTATTTATCTACACATGCATGTGCGCTTTGCTTTGCTCGCTTTAAAGGTTTGTGTCAAGGAGTTGTACAGATTGTGGCGTTTCATTATAGGGGATTACACATCCTTTCACCTACTGCGTTTCTGCGTTCATGAAACTAAAAACGAATGCTTATGGTTGCGTTCATCTTTCCAAAATGGAGCAGTTTAAGCTGTTTTGTTTTGCTTTGCTTGAGCGTGCTCCACTGGCTCTTCGAATTCAGGCCAAAGAGAGGACGTTAATTAGCGTGATGAAGCGTTGCGAGGTTACGCGGTTCTACAGTAACTTTTAATATCAACACCTAAATCGTAGGTTTGTGAATGATTTGGCTCAGACATAATAATAACATGCTCCTTTAATCAGAGTGGAGCTTTGCACGCTCTGTAGATGAGCTCTGGCTGTCATCCATCTTAACGAACTACCCCCGGCCTCGTATTTCATTGTGAGATGTGGTGCTCGAGCTCTTGTGTGAAACTGACAGCAGTGGCTGTTAGTGAGCTGCTATGTCTGTCTTTGGATTCCGCACCTGCAACTGACGGGTCTAAAGCCCCGTCTCATAAAGGACCTAAATTCAGTCATGGCTAAAAAGAAACGTGTTACAGATAGACAAGTCACTGAAGTAGCACTTTGTTATATTTCAGATATCCTGTTTTAAATGTAGCCCAATTTGGCATAAAAAGCCTAGTCTCATATGTGCGGATATGAACTTCCCAATTACAGTGATTTTGTTAACCTGAGACTCCATCAGGGAAGGCTGTGTGAGTAATGCACACTCCATGTGAGTGTTATTAGTGCTAGATATTATGCTGATTAAGAGAATTAACTACAAATGTCAGCGCTGTACCAAGCTTGTCGGTATTCATTCCTACTGCGTGGCCCTCAGAGTACCGGAAATACAGTCAGCCTAATGGAATTATATTGGAATTCACTAATTCCCCTATTTTGAAGTCGACACTTCCAGGTGATGGCCGGTCTGCGGCTGCTCCGCTTTCCGCTTGGTGTAATCTGCGGATTAATAACCACCTTCAGATTCCTCCACAATGATTGAGTGATTTAGCAACAAGCCAGAGCCTGCCTTCTCTTTCTGCTGCAGTCATTCAAAATTAAACAAGTGTGAGGTTGTCGGCCCTGGGGATGCCCCTCCCTTCTCTTTATGAAAATTGTATGCTTAGCTTGCGAGATATCTAGTCAGATAAAGGTGTTTCTGGTTTCTGACCTACAGCTCATGTAATCGGGACACATTTTACATGGTTATGTTGTGTGGAAGTGACGTATCTACTGGTGCGTTGATATTTGGCTCAGCAGAGAGAGGCGTACAGCTACCTGACTAGGCTGCGAACTGTCGGAGCAGACGTATATGCCTAGGAGTGTGTCTTAGGGGATTTTTTTTCTTGTAAATAACATGCTATGGCTGTGTAGTCTGAGGCGAGCCTTTATGCAGTCAGATGTAAAAGCGAAGGCAAGGCTAGATCAGTGAATGCTTGTATTTATTTCCTTTTTTCCCCCCCATTTAGAAATACAGAGTTATGCAGAACTCTATCATGTCAACGCTCCTTAAAGAGCATATCTAGCAAATGAAAATGTGATCTTATTTTGTATTTTTGGTGTTTAAGAGACATTCTACCTGATACTAACGGGGGAGAGAACAGGTGCTGGTGGCAGGTTTGGTGAAGAAACAGAATGCTCACATTTAAACATGTGCTGCAGACACAAGGGCATGAGAAAGACCACAAGGTTATACTGTACAGGATAGTCAGACACCCTGCGATTAAGCCTCGTCAAGGTGCAAACACTAGAGGCTTTTACAGTCATGGTCAGCTCCCAGAATTTAGGGCTCGCTTATTCTGTCTGAACTTTAAACTGTGTAAAATACACATCCCTGTTTAGCTTTTAACAACGATGAAATAGCATGGAGCATCTTTCTGTGATTACCTCAGGGTGTGCAATTCAGCCTGCTTTTACACTTTTTTTTTTTTTTTTTTTTTTTAACACTTGCTGGTCCATATCTGTGTGCGATTACCCTGCACCAACCCCCCTCCCCATTTCCTCTCTTCCCCTGTCCCTGCTGATCTCCTTCCACATTACATTTATTTTATTTTTTTTGGCTGCAACTACTGATCCTTTTACGTCATCAAGACGTAAGGAGTGTGCAGCGTTTATTCACCGGTGTCGCTAGGCAACGACAAAAATGGGAAGCAAAATGGAAAGCCACACTGTTTGTTTTCTTGTTCATCTTCTTAATAGAAATTTGCAGTTTTGCTTGTAGAGTGTACACACACACACACACACACACACACACACACACACCCTCAGGGTGAGCGAACTTGCGATTTAAAAATGAAAAGTGCATTTACATTTCCCGCTCATGACAAATTACACGTTATCAGGAGGTTTACTTCCTGGTGTTGGGTCGGTAGCAATAGGTTACACACCAAACGTACTGGAGTTCAGGTGAACCGTACCCCAGAGGAACTGTACTAGCAGCTCAAACAGACTCGTTTTGGTCCACACCAAATGTAGCCCCCAACGTAGCATGAAAACGTCCTCTGGGCCCCTGCTCTCCATCAAGCAGCAAAGGGAATATAGCCCATAGAGTTTGGAAATGTGTATTTGAATATCTTGCATTAGGCAATTAAAAATAGACTGTGTTTATAACCCTTTTTTGTCCTGTGGATTTTTAAGGCAACAAAACAGGTAAATACTACAAAAAAATGGAATAGAAAGTTTAAATTAGCCATAACAGAAATAAGTCAAGACATCGTCAGTGTTTTCATGATCGAAGAAAAGCATAGTTTTTTTTAACGCTATGTGTAGCAATAGGGGCATCACTGTGGCTCGGTGGGTAGCACCGTCGCCTCACAGCAAGAAGGTCCCAGGTTCGATCCCCGGGTGGGGCGGTCTGGGT
>JAOTRJ010000048.1:20571401-20598008 GCA_028564905.1 Leptodoras praelongus | reverse complement strand
ACACGGGGAGAACATGCAAACTCCACACAGAAATTTCCCAGGTCGCGCCACCCGGGGATCGAACCCGGGTCCTTCTTGCTATGAGGCGACAGCGCTATCCACTGCGCCACCGTGCTGCCCCCCTGTAACTGTTTTTCACAAAATTGTATTAATGGCACTTAGTCTCTGAACAACAGAACTAGCATGAGGATGTATCTTTGGTAGAGTTAGTCTAACTCAGGACACTCAGGAGCATGAGTAGGATAAGAATGTTTTTCTGAATTAATAAGCTTTTCATGAAATTTACATAATGATTTACAAATATATCTGTTCTTATAAGGCTGTATATGAATGCAGGTCAACAGTATTTATAATTGGTGTTAAAGGTTTTTTTAGACAACATTTTTTTTATCTGTGTAGCTACTGTAGCTAAGGAATAAGGGAAGCTAAAAGTTACCAGGTTAATATCATGTGCATGTTGAAATCATCACACTTGACTCAAACCTATCTGTCAAATGGAATGTCTCAAATCTGAGCTACCCATAGCTAACAACTGTAGTAACAGACATACTAATGCCAGAATCACTTTCTAGTTATCTTGTTATTTTATGAAACTGTTTATGAGTGATTTCATGCCATTTTTGTCCGCCTGATATTACATTTACAAACGAATGCTAACACAGTATATGAAAGGTTAAATTCATGTTTTCCTTGATCTGTTACATGACTAATTATATTAATTATGTTATCATGATTCTTAGCCATGCGATTTTGTCACTGTTAAACTCCTTTACTTGGTAGCTGCATTAGCCTCATAGCTCCAGTGCAAATGTTGGACATCAGACATACAGTATGTTCTCTACCTGAGTTCATTTGGGGAAAATAACACAAATGTTTTCCTTTGACTGCACAGACATCTCAGGTAGCTAGTAATGTCTTGTTAGATTGCATTATTCATAATAATGAATGAATTTTAGAAGGACCTACACTAGCTTTAAGAAAAGGAAAATCATTAGACATCAGCGTGAGCCATTGTAATATTTCGTGTGAGAAAACATTTCGTGTGTGAATTTTCCTTCAATTCCCTTTCTTTTTGCAAACGCACTGCAGTGGAGTTTTGCTTTAAATAGCTGAGCCCTGACAACCGTCTGTGTGCATCCTACACACACACACACACACACACACATACTCACATACATTCTCTCATCCTACACAGGGGTGGCAGGGTTGAGCTAGACCTAGGACAGCTGGGTGTATCCTCAAACAGGCGAGTGGGCAGCCATGCATTTGAGCTGCTCAAGATGCTGACAGCCGGCTTTTAACTGCACACGGGTGCATGCATGCACACACACACGTGCGCGCACACACATACAAATTCACACACATGCACACACTCACATCTTTCTTCATGCCCTCTCTAGAAATTAGTGACCTATTTCAGATACTAAGGAACATCTAATGAGGGAATTCAGCAAGCAAAGAGGAAGGATGCTAGAGGGACGAAAGACTTAAATGGTTTACACTCTCTAGAAATTAAGACTTATGGTTCGACACTCTAGATCAATAGACAATCAAGGAATGGAGTCATTAAATCAAAGATGAATCATTGTTTCATAGCTCAAGGATGCCAAATAGTCTGAGCGTCGCACCGGCCTTGCCACAGTTTGTAAACCCGGTGTCCGGGTTTTCAGAGGGAGCTCCAGGAGGCCACCATCACTCGGGTAGTGTGAGCATAAATATTAGCATGATCTCTTCCTTCTCTGTGGGTGATGGGATCAGACAGATGGAGTCCATTAGAAGAAGAGCTGTTCTAAGGACTGTAGAGAACTCATTCCATACACGTTGTTTTAACACTCACACACATGCACACCCACGCATAGACAGTTATACTACAAAAAACCTCACACAGTCCTTGAATGATCTGTCACAACACACACACTCACTCACATTCTCATGTTCTCAAATACACACTCACATTCTCAAATATCATCCATTTACTGTATGTACAGCCAAAGGGGAATTACACAGTCTAACGACAAGCCACAATCAATGGCGCTTCTTCATGCTGTGCAGGAAACATATAGACTCTCAAATCCCCTTCCCCCCACCCAATGATTCTCTTTCCGTCTCTCACCCTCACTTTCTCTCTCCTTCTTTTTTTTTTTTTTTATCTTTGTCACCCCGTCAAACTCAAACACGATCACGTGACAGTGTCCAATCAATGGTGCTTTACAGACGGAAAACATATACGGCCGGTTCAACCACCCACCAAGCTATCTCCATCTCTAGCACCGTCTCATGATACCTTGAAATCAATAAGGCCGTTCCCTAAGGAAAGCGTATATGGCCAATTTCCTCTTCTCCTCCTCTATCCTTATGCCATCCCTCTGGCATTTTGTTCTCCCTCCATTCCCTCCATCTCTCAGTCAATCTCCTGTAGTGGCAGCTAATCAGATCCCCACTGTGCCGAGGCAGACAGGCATTCCTATAGGGTGGGGTTGTTCCAGGCTGCAGCTTTGCCAGGCATGAACCTTTCCCTTCTTTCTTACACACCTCACTGTTGCCGCGATCCATGACACACGCCGTCATCAAGGAAGCAACAATTTGCACGTCCATTGAAACATGACAGAGACACGACAGAGAAACCAATGTCCAGATTTGATCAATATACACAAACACACGGGAATCTGACTATAATGCTGCTGGGGTGGACACAGAAACACACACAGAGTGTATGTCTGCAGTAAGAGTGGCAGTCAGGCGTGCAGATGCAGTTGCTTTGTTGGGGGCAGGGAGTGCAACCTCACTCCACAGCTATTTACTGAAGGCTACATTAACACAAACACACACAGCAGCTTACATTAGCTCACACACCATTTAGCTAGGTGCATATTCAGTCATAGAAAAATACAAATGCTTATGTGCATATACATGTACATTCATAGAGCTTAATTAGATAGAGTTCATGAATGCAGGATGTATATGTTCATTTCAATAGCCACACACACACACACACACATATACTCAGCGGGTTACCCTCCCACACCTACCTGTCAATCGAGTCCTTTATCGTTATGAGAGCTGATGGACGCTGCTTTTTGTGCCTTGGGAATTTGTGTCCATTAAAGTGAATAAACAAAAGTCAGACCTCTCAAATGAAATCATCCTTACCGTATTGCCCTGGGTGCTCAACTACGAGCATTCTGTTTTTGCATTATTTGACAAATTACCTTTGAGCAGTATTTTCACACCGAATCTGTGTGTGTGTGTGCAATAGTAGCCACCGTGTTTTTCTATTTCTGTGGTATTATGTAGGCACGTCTCAGTTTTATCCATAAATCCCACACAACACATTGCTATTGCTTCCAACAACTGCCTTGTATTCCCATTTTCTGTTTGAGATTTAATACTTCTTTAACATAAGTTATTCTTTCCTGCAATGGGACATTAACATCCAGTAATAATATATAGCACTAGAGTACAGAATGAAGTGCATAAATAAACCTGCATTAGCACACTTTCACTCTGTCCATGTCAGTGCTGGAGTGAATGCAGGATGATTTGAAATAAAGATTTCTGCGTTTTGTACATATAACAAGACAAAAAAGCCTCACGTAGCTGCTCAGTGGACCGTTTACCTCCATTTAAGTGCAACTAAATCATTTTATTCCTTTTGGGGGAAATCTAATTAGGGTTTTTACAGGAAATTATTCGGATAAAAGCAAGCAGCTTCATCAAATAAGCTGTTATAAGGTTAGGATCTGAGTGCTCTCTTTTTAATGTCTCTGATGTGTGTGACTGTAGTGTCATGCTTGCCAGATCTGTCAGCCCACATGCACGTGCACAAGCACGCACCGCCTCGGCAGCTTACACACCCAGAGCACAGACAGAGCGCGCATCATCAAACCATATGTACAGTAACATGACTGCAGCGTGCTCATTTTAGCATGCCCCAATGACTAATGCTAATCCTTACATCTTAGGCAAATAATGTTGGCTGAATCAATCTCTGCTGTGAAGGCATCCCCCTCTCTTCTCCTCTTTTTTTTTCCTCTCCTTCCTTGAATTTTAATGAAGGCGAAGTGGAAGCTCCAATCAGGGCGCAGGAAGTGGACGAAACCACTCGGAAGCAGATGGAGGGTAGCGCTGAAGGTATAGCTGCTCCAGTTCCAGTTCCACTCATCTCCATCCCCCTCTCCTTGACTTTCTTCCGTGGGTGGTACAACCTGGCAGATTACAAAACACCCCTCCCATGTGCCTCGCCACTCTCTGTGCCAGGGTGAAGCTACCGATCTGATGCTCCTGAAGAGTGTTAAGGTGTGAGCAGAGAGAGAGAGAGAGAGAGAGAGAGACAGAGAGACAGTGAGAGAGGAAAAAGAGAAGCAAATAGAAAGAAAAAGCTAGTGGCAGGCAGTAGGACACAATCAGCACCACTGTCTACTGAGAACATTGGGGTAAGTGCCAGAAGCATGCACACATACACACAAACAAACACTCATACACACATACATTCATGTCTTTTCCATACACTATATCTGCGTACTTTCTCCTGCATGAAAACCCTGCAGGCCTTTTGTGCTTGACAACTTTCAGAACTATTGTAACATGCATGCGAGTCATAAAGGTATAACGCTCCTGAACACTTTTGCTTCATACCATAACAGTGTATAAAGCTGCCAAACATGGAAAAGGACGAAGAATGCTTTATTCACTGTTGGCGCTGTAAAGCCTGGCAGTGGAGAAGTGAATCTGTACCTTGCAAACCACAGGCCTTTTTACTGCATGCAGCCAGTTTCATAAAACATTGTGCACACTGTCCTAAAATCCTCACCCAAGCAGATAAAGAATCTGAAATCACACTAAGAGCCTGACATCTGAGCTACAATCACATTGTAAATGTGATCAGTGCAGGAATGGAGTGAGCAGCACACATTTAGACATTCGGCACACGGTCTCAGGGATGCACAGGCACATGGATGACTCTGATCATAGCCAGCCTTGAGATTTTCTTGAGGTTTCAGTAAAAAAAACTAAAATTCATCATGAGTGGGAGGGAAAAAAAATTAAGTAGACAAAAACCGAAAACCTTGGTATGTTAGTAAAGAAGAAGTTACATGTTACTAAATTTTACAGATGGAGATGAACTCTGATGCTTTGGAGCATCTCTCAGGCTTTCTCAGATTTGAGGTTAGGTGGGGTACTGTCTTGATTCCGCCCATTGTCGGTGGCACAGTGACATCTGGAGCGTGATCTTTTTGAACAGTGACATGCAAATCTGTTTCATGGATGGAAGATATCTGAGCGCCAGCACTTGTCTGAAGGGTCCGTCAGTACGGTTCTGAGTAACCTGGAGGTTAAATGACTGTGAGGTTACGCTAAGAGGTCTTGTTCGATTAGAAATGACTTCAATGCCAATTACCAGCTCTGCTTCCAATATGGAGGGTGATGGAGATCAGAATATTCTAGTGAAGCAAGGAATGACAGGTGTAAAGAAGATGATCTGAAGTCCAGCCTAGTGCTTGATCTCTCGAGACCTAGACAGACGTGCAGTTTGATTTACACACCTGTTTGGTCTGTGTAGATGCGATTCATCCTCAAACACAGGGACAAATGAGGTATTTCCCATGTGAGAACATGACAAGTGGAACGAATTGATCTTTGATATGTCGTGCTCTCGTGCTTATGTTCTGCATTCACATAGGGCTACATGCACTAATGTGTGTGTTTATAAGCATCAGTGAGGAAAACCCATGTAGGAGAGCTGTCACTCCTGTCACTGCTGCATGTAGGAATGTGCTCTCACTTAACCTGGCATTAAAGCGTACAGTACGCCACTGTACAGCACGCCACTGTACAGCACCACGAACTACCAAATCATACAACACCGCAGTAGTACACCACGGCTACATAACCATAGTCCGCGAATCTGTTATACATCTTCTTCCACTACAGAACATATGAGTATATGAATGGGGTACAGTTTGCATGATGATGTAGGATGTGATTTCCACTTTCCTCTTTTCAGAAAAATAAAATGGGTTAATACTTCTAAACACACTTTAGATCAATTTTACTGTGTATGCTATATAGGAAATGTCTACACAATTGTTTTTTTTTAAAAAAAGAGGAATAACAACATTATGGAGATATATGAAGCGGTCGTTTCAGATGACTCACTGTTTCAGTGTGAATGACACTGAAAAATACCTACTCAACCCATAAACTGCATTTTTTTTTATTTCCCCTTTCACACACATTGATCACAAAGCACAGAAAGGATTTCGTAGCAAATTCCTAATCATTTCATCTGGCTGTGGTCCCATTAGCGTTCTGTGGCTATGGGTGTGGTGCCGTACGTAACCAAATGCAGAGCGTTTAACCTCATATTCACCCTGAAGTGCATCAGCCATGAAGCTCTGCTTAACATTTATCTCATGTGAATGATTTCAAAGGTTGGTATAGTTTCTCAGGAAAATATGGTTTGTATTTATGTAATATTAATTGATATAAACTGAATGAATAAATCAATAACCAGTCTATAGAGACTCTTTATTATCCATTAACACACTGCCAAGCAGAAAGCAAAGGTAATACCTATTATAAGATAAAAGTCTTTATTTTATATGTTGCACGTCTGATAATTTGATATTAGTCTTTTTTTATAATAAAGAAAACGGACATAGGATTCTAAATGCTTTACCGGGAAATGGCATATGACGCATATTGTATAGAATATAGTATGTAATGAGGAGCACAGTGCTTTCCTACGCTGTACTATCACAAAATGGCCGTGGTGGAGGTGCTGTCCACAGCCGTGTGATTGACAGGGAGCTCCACGGTGTGGGTGGATTTGCTCTGTACATTGAGGTGCACGAGAAGTAGGCATGCAGAATCATACCAGGTTCTCCCCCTTTGTTCTCCAGGGCACATCCCAAAACAAAGGCAATTAGGAGCAAATTAATTCAATCTTTTTTTTTATGATCAGGATATTTGCTTTGTCTGTGTACTGTGCAAAGTGTTTTACACCTGTGGAAAAAATGGTGTTGCGTACATATGAAATGCACACGCACTGGCTGTGTGTGTGTGTGTGTGTGTTGGGGAGGGCGGGGGTGGNNNGTGGTTGGGGGGGTGGGGGAGGGCGGGGGGGGTGGGGTGGCTTGTGTGCATGGATGCGTACATGTGCACGAGTGTGCATGTGTGTCTTTCATCATATCTATACCGAGTTTTATGTTCAGTTCATTCCACTTCATTCTTGATCCCCCCCCTCCTCATTTTTATTGTTAGTCTGGTATACACAAGTACACTTTGCTGAAATTGACTTCAGGATTAAGCTTAATGTACGTCATATCATTATATAAAATAAGGAATTGCATTTCCATTATAGCATGCTTGAGATGATCCATGAAACAAACTCACTGCATCAGATGCAAGCTAATAAATACGTCTTTACTGATCCCCTACACTCATTCTTCTCAATTTTGGGAATTTATTCATAATTCTATACAGCATCTTTTGTCAGATAATAATGCAGATTGTCAAGCAAAAGCCATCTTGACAGAAAACGTAAAATCCCCCGTAGAAGGCACGAGACTGCCTCTAACCTCTATCTATTTCTCCTTCACTATCCCTTTCTTTCCATCCATCATCTTGTTCCCCTTCTCACATTTTCCTCATTGATTGGGTTCGTATGCTGGAATTAGCCATTCAGTTCCGTGTCCAAGCCCTGCCCCCTCTCTTTTTCTCCTTCTTTCTCTTTCTTCCCACCTCTCTGATGTATACCAGCTGGATTACACACTTACACGGTGCCACAAAATGTGCCACCAGGACAAGGACAATAGTTTATTGTTCAAACTCACTTTCCATCAATCCCATCTCTCAGCATCTCTCGCATCCATCCTCTTATCTGAAGCCTTTATTATTGCTTCATAAAGACATCTAACTTCAGGTAGAGTAAAAAGCCTGGCAGGTATATAAATGTCTTTTCCTGAAATGGTTTGGATGTAACGTGTAGAGTAAATAAAAAGGAAAGTAAGTAAGAAAGAAGGATCCTTTGAACATTTTTTCTTCTCCTCTGCCTGTCTCATGAATTGTGACTTTAATCCATGTTAAAATAGCAAAACCTCTGTTTCATATAATGGCACCATTAAGAGTTATTAATAATGCAAAGAGTGTGTATGTGATGCGAGAGTGTGTGTGCGTCTGAAGCCTTGTTACATTTCCAGGGTCACATAAAACACACATGTTCTATATCTACTAGTGCTTCATGACTGTCAGGATGGTGGCTTTGAGGGGTTCCCTGTACTCGTTTCCTGTTTGTAGCTGCCCTCTGGCCATTAACACACACACACATGAACACAAATAGATACACACACTTAGGCACGCACATGTATCATGTGATTGCACTGGATTCTCATCGGGATTCTTTGTGTGAACACTTGCATGCTGTCATGTGCACATTGTGTGTGTGTGTGTGTGTGTGTGTGTGTGTGTGTGTGTGTGTGCATGCACTCTGTTGCTCCTGCATATCTCCACACGTACTGGGTGAGAGCTTTGTGTGGGAGGAGTTAGTGGAGAACAATGATGGGCTCTCTTGTCTGCCTGCCCATGCGTGTGTGAGAATGTTTTTGGGAGCGTGAGTGTGTGTGGCAGGCTCCTCCATGCTAATGCTAAAGAAAGGTAAGTCCTTTTCTCTTGTCTCTCCTCTGTGTGTGAGTATTACAATAATAGGTGTTGATTTATTTTCTTAATAATAACAATATATTTTTTAAATTTTTATTCATTGCTTGCCTTCATGTTGCATGTAATGTATTTATAACGTACATTATAATATGAAATGTAGCAACAATGTATAATTGTTTAAGCTTGTTTTAGATAGAATTATTCACTTCCATTATACTGTATAGTGCAAACATTTCATTTTTTTATTTATTTTATTTAGCCTATAATTGCATGCATACCTATATAGTTACTGTGATGTAACAGAATCACAATTAATGCTGTATAATATCACGGATATCTAAAAGAATTACAAATACATCCAACTGTCTGAATTTTTTTCTGAATGTTTCTCTGTGAATCACATGGTCTCTATGGCAACCCAATATATACATGCATTTTCATTATCACTAGCTGCACGTAAAACATTTTCAAAGCATTGCACACATTCCATTGTACTCGTTCACTGTGAGATGAGTGCTCAGGCCTTTCCCAGTGCTCGTTCTCTCCTCCGTGGGTCTGTCTCTCATTGTTCGTTCCTGTCTGTCGCTTCCATGTGTCGTACCCACACTTGTCTGTTTGAACATCAAAGAAGCTCCTGCATTAGAAGAGCTGTAATGGACGGTAAATGCTGTGTCATTATTGGGATAAGGCTAATATTAGCTCTGTACCGCATGCTAGGGACAGGAAGGATGCTCTCACATTGCTGTAGAAGGCTCCTTTTTGTTCAGCACAGTGCTTTGTTACAGGGATGGAGCAGAAGTCTTTTCAGGTTTCTGAGGTTTCATTCAAGTCAGCTTTATCTGTGTTAGTCTTTATTTCATTATCTCCAACTGATCAGGATCAACATTGCTATTCATAATTCTAAAGTTGCATGCAGAATGATTTGGATTTCTATGTGTCTCTGCGCAGGAAGGGTTTATATCCCTGTATGCCTCGTAACACACACCGGGATTATGGAGGTTCTTTTAGAAATAGCACAATTCCATTTTCAAATATAGGAAAAAGCATTTTTTGCAGCAATGTAAGCTAACACAAATGACCATTTTTGTGTACGTGCTGACTTACTATAATACACAACTGTGAGTGACTTCAAGATTCATACATTTTAGATGTTAATGATCAGGTTAGTAAGGTTCTGTAGGATTTGTTCCATGCTAAGAAGACTAATGTTCCTATAATCCTTTGCCACATTTGAGGCACTACATTAAAATATATTCTGTATGATTCAATGTGCCCTTCAAACCTTACATTTTATTTAACCCTAAATTTATTTTAACTCTAATTATTATTGTGAATTATTGCAATTATTGTAAATATTTTATGAGAAATAATATCTATTTTTAAAGCAAACTTGGACATTTGGACAAACATTTGAAAAGATGTTGGTGTTTCTGCATTCAGTATTTCGGTAACTGTTACTAATGTGATGGTGCGGTTTCACTAATGGAGATTCAGTGTATGCTGTGTAGCCTGATTCTTGTCACGAGTTGCTGTGCTGTTTCCTGTTTAGAGCAATAACCATAGACTAAAGAAGCCTTTTCATTAGTGTTATCTGTAGAGGCCATATTGCCTATGCTATATTACTGGCATTGAGCATTCATCTTATAGGCAGGAAGAAGACATTGCTATATGTGTAGGCCTTTTTTTGTATTCACTCAGACTTAAACTAAATTCATCTTCACTTTATCTGAGATAGTGTAAATGCAAAAGCAGCCCGGGCCTCCATTTTATGCCCCAAGGATTTGCGGCAAAGACTGGACAAAAATCATCTAAGATTATTTTTTTCAAAGCGTTATCAATAATTAACACATTGTCATAATTGCTGGCATTCATGCTTTGGAATTGCATGTGTAAGAGGATTAGTTTAGATGTAAATTGTGTGCTATTTGCATCACAGCTGAGTGATTTCTGAAACTACAGCAGAGGATAACTGTTATTTATTGAAGAAAGGATCAAAATTGGGATAGTGTCTTCTAGTTAAAAACTAGCACAATAAATTGCTATAAAATATCTGTGACCGGCTGAATTTAAGGTTAAGCTGTTGTAGCTGTTGCAAAAGCACAGCTCCGAGTAATCCAGCAGGAAGTTCACTCTTGATAGGTCTGCTGTGATCGCGTGAACCGAAGTAGCTCAAGATGCAGAAACGCTGCTCACAATGCTGCGGAAAACAATCACGTTTTCTCGATACAACACCTCCACAAATCCTCATCCACACAAAGACCCCTCACGCATGCACACACATATATGTGCACACACACACGCACACACACACACACTATAAAACTAAGTAATGGCAGCAGTACACTTGGGGCTTGTTGCACTACTTTCAAGAGGCTCCTTGTGATAGGACAGCAACCTTCCTGCCCGTGGCCATTGTAAATAGATTTCACACCTCTACCTTCTCTCCAGGAGATTTTCTGCTGGCAGCACAAATTTAGTCACAAAAGTGTCAGCGATTTTACATGTGCTGCTCCTGTCCGACATTTTTTGTTTTTTTGTGCCTGACTTCAGGTGCTGCTATGAGCATTAATATTGTTACTCCTGTATGGGAGAAACAAAGGTAACCATTTCAGGTGCTTGCAAACGGAGTCTTGCTTGTAAGTGTGTTCTTGGATATCAGCCATTTTGCTATGTCCAGTGTGTACACGCATCCTGAAACAGATTATCTGGTGAAGAAAGAGGTATGAATATGAATGCATTAAAATGTTGAAAAATGCTTCAATTAAGGCCTACCATGTGTGTGTGCTTGTGGCCAGAAGTATGTGAAATAGGAATATCTGAAAGTTTGGACATTCTAACTGATCCCCACAAGGTGTAAAATATATACCACCATGCCATTATATATATATATATATATATATATATATATATATATATATATAAAACTAAAAGTGCTGATGGTTGCTTATGTTGGGGTTCTATTTAGTTGTAAGCACACTGTTAATTAGCATTATATATTTATATGCTTTTTATAACTATAAATGAAAGGATGGTCCTCTTAAGGATAGCAGGATAGTAGGACAAATGTGTGTGTGTGTGTGTGTGTGTGTGTGTGTGTGTGTGTGTGCATGAGCTATAGTTTCATGTGATTTTTTCGAACAGACAGCTATCGGTTGCTCTGTGCCTTGGGGCTTTACAATAATTCTGTAAAATTAATGTTTCCTTTCTGACTGCCCCATTTTCCTATCCTAATTTTCAGGAGTTGTGACTGATATTCTTTTATCTTAGGCCAATTGGCTAGAGGTGTTTCTGCTCTCCTTTTTATTAACAGAACATAGAATGTTAATTCATTTCATTTTAAAATATAAATCAGGAATTACAGGAAAGTAATTGGTGTGTAGGCAGTCTATTTATACCTATACAGGTCAATCAGCAGGGCATTCTGTAATTCATTCATTTATTCATTATGAATAAAACAGTTGATTTAAGAAATGAGAGCAACACAACATAAGCTGAATACATCCAAAACACTTAACCTTTAATTCTTGTAAGTGTACTTACACTTCCCTAGAGATTACATCAAATAAACAACAGTCTGAATAAAAAAATGTAACATCGCTTTAATCTTCAGGAAAATCACGTTAAGTGCTATTTATGAGGAAAAAAATAGAGATATTGAAGGATGTATTATTAAATGTCTTTGTGTACTTGTGTAATATTGGGATGTGCTGACTGTGGCAGTGTTAGACTCACCGCTGGGTGTGTTTGGAGGCCTGTAAAGCCAGACTGTGATTTTACATCCTGCCTTTCTGTATACACCCTCATCATTAATAATGCCCAGGGCTGATATTGTGTTACATTTATTATATTCATTTTATATAAATATATTATTATATTTATTTCATATAACTATATTAATTTATTTTATCTAAATATTTCAATTTATTATATGGATTTTATATAAATAAATTCATTTCTCTGTGTGTCTTTATATGAAAACATGTTTTCAATGTCAGCTCAACACTTCCCATACTATGGTTGTTTGGAGTTCTTAGCAATTCGCATAACATAAGTTGCGAGAGAAATGACAAAGATTAACAGTTAGGAATAGTGATGGAGTTGGCATTTATAGCTTTGTTTATTACTTCTTGTAAAATGGAACAAAAGCCAACCATATCACCCTCATGGAGATATAACGATTTATAATTTGTTTGAATTTCCCAAAGGTTATATTCTTGAAAAAATGTTAAAATGTTACGTTTAATTTTAGAAGCTTGGTTCTGATTTCAAAACCAGTGTTTGTGCATAGGATTCAGCCTTAGTGTAATTTTTTATTCAAATAATAAATCCAAAAATAACTAACTTTTAAGGTCGCTTATGATGATTATTTTCTATCATCTTTTGTTTCTACTCTTTACACACTATTATATATATATATATATATATATACACACACACACACACACTCAAGTCTAAGGGTGGGATGCACACTCATAGAAGGGTTTTCTATTATTTCAGAATAAAAATGAAGACACCAACATTATGAAATAATGCAGAGGGACATATCATGATTATTTTATTCTTTTATTTGAAACCCTTCACAGTATTTCTGATGAACCTTTGCATATTCTTGACATCAGCTCAAGCAGCTTCAAGATGCAATGTAAAAATTATTTAAAAAAAAGTTTTTATTTAAAAATTCTTTAAAGTAAAAATTTTCAAAATGACTTGCATGTTTGATCCCACTATGGTAGGTCTTAACATTTCCACTAAAAAGATAATTATTCTAGCTCTAGTTTATCAGCTTTCATTCTCAAATCTATTAGTCATTATTATACAATCTGGGCAAAACAGGAGCGAATGAGACAGGTTATAAAAACAGGCCATTTTTTTCTGTCTAATCAATGAGCATAATCATACAGCCTACATGCGATAATGAGCGGAGGCGCTGACCGCTTGATTAATGACACTATTATCTGTGTGAAAGGAACCTGCTTACTGTCCACCCATCGGCACACTGTGAAAAGCAGAAGTGCACCCGCCTAAATACCTCTCAGTGACTCATCTCATCTCCTCTCTCACCTTATTTATCAGCCTTCTTTCTGCATGTCCATCTCTGTATTTCTTCATGTTTCCTCTTCATCGTTTTCTCAAGCTGTCCACTGTAGATTTATTGTCAGGGTTCTACATTCATTATGTGTGTGTATGTGTATGTGTGTGTGTGTCTTTATAAATTTTATTTAGCCAAATTTAAGACAAGTTGCATAAAACGGATTAAGATGAATTTAAAAAAGATCAACAGAGTAGACAAGAATATCATGTGCAGACCAACTGATAAATATGAAATGTTTCCTGTTTCAATTTTCAGCAAAATGTTCAGTGCTATAAAAGAAATGGCTGAGAAAGGTGTTTATGAAATCCACATTTTGTTAACTGTTCGTTTTTTTTCTGTCTGTAGTGCCACAGGGAGATGGTGGTCCTTTACTGTAGTTGCTACCAACAGTCAGTTGTATGGTAAGTTAAAAGTAATAGACATTACAAAAAGCTTTATTTAATAAAACTATCATTTACACTCAGTTTATTTTGAGGTATTATACATACATTATATCCCATAAGTCCAGCATCATATTAGAAAGATTTTGAGAAAAAAATAGATATACAGAATAAAAAAAAGATGACCTAACTTGCTGAATACGTCCAACATTTTTCTCAGTTCAGAATTATATGTTCTATAGACGTTACATCCACTTAGTAGATGTTACATCCACTTAGTGTTTATTAGTGTTAAACACACAGCTTTACATGCCACAGTAATGCACTGATGCAACATGTTCTACATTCTTCATTTTCTCTGTGTATATCTGCACTTTTGATTGACTTAATTTATAATGAGTAAAATTATTTGGACTTGTTGGTCTTTGCCCAGATACATCATGGTCTGTAAAAATATGATAATATACACTAACTCAATGATGCCAGACCTATGAGGCACTGTGTAACGAAAATAATAGGTACTTTATTTGCTATTTTATATACATTTATCCTCACCTTGCCTATTTCTGTTGATATTGACCGCTGCATGACTGAATAAATTGACAGTCATAAAAAAAACGGCTTAAACTGTATTATAGATTAATTGACAAACTGCTGTCTGGAAATGAGATAAACATCCTAAACAAGCTCCTGTTTGTATTCTTTTCTTTTAACAAGACATTAGGGAAAATATGGGATATATACAATACAGCTGAACAGCAATCTTCAGAAAAAATAAATGAAAAATAAATGAAAAACTGCTCATTAAATGCAGATCCTCCTACTAACTTACAACTTTTTATACCCAAATATCTACATATACTATTAGATTTATTTGATGTATGTGCATCTATAATATTGCAGCATAATGCATTAAGGTGTCAGAGAAAACAACATTTTAAGCAAACGTGCTTCAGTTACGGAAACTAAGTGTTTCAAAATCCGTGGGAGGTAAAATGTTCGTAAAATGCAAAATGAAGTTCCTGGCTTATTGTACACAGAGTTGTTAGTAAAATGTCAATAATGTAAATTACATTACGAGGCTTAAATGAACTGAATGGAAATTTAAGACATGTAGTGTGTTTAAATTTTGATTCATATTTATTCCGTAGAATATTTATCACAAGCAGTCCACAATTAATTGTCCTGTAGTCACTCTGTCAATCTGTCTAACAGCTTCAATAAAGTGTGCAGCAGCTGTTTGCTCTGTTAAAGACTGTTGTGTTTTTCTTTCTTCTCTTTGTGTAGCATAGCATGACAGACAGAAGAGTGGCCACGTGTCCATTGTGTGTGTGCATGTGTGTCTGTGTGCACGAGAATGAGAGAGAGAGAGAGAGAGAGGGAGCGAGAGAAAGACTGAGTGAGTGAGTGAGTGAATGGAAGGGTAAACCCTAGTCTGCCAATGTCTCTTTTCAGGAAACGGCACACTAATGTGTGCCTCCTTTCATTCTTTCTTGCTTTTCTTTCCTCCTACCTTCCATCCTTCCTTTCTTCACACTCTTCTTCTCTCTGCTGTGTTCACACTTAAATCAACCAAATACACAAATATGAGCCCTTTAGTCCATCCCAACGAAATCGCCCTGCTTTTCATGACTATGAGTGTTTTTTCCATTGTAGTCTCTAGAAGAGTGTGTAGATATTTGTAGATTAAAAAAAAAAAAAAGTCCAACACTGGTAGCCTCTTCAGGATATTTTCAATGACCGTATGCTTGGTTCAGTCTTTTACAAAACTGCTATGGTTATTCATTTAACTCTGATTTGCCTTAATAGTTATTATTCATTTGAAGTATTTGACTCAGGGTGTGTATTTGTTATTCCAGTGACATACCTTTCTATTTAAAATCAACTTTTTGATCTTTCTGTATGGCTCCATGTTATACATCTAATCCAATTTTACATACTAGTATAAATGGCTTTCAACATTCCTCTGTGTTAATTGCAACGATTTTAAAAGCATTGTTACTCCTTTATACCTGCCTAATATTCTAGACACTTTACCAGACAAATAAATGTCAATTTTCCTTCATTGCAAAATACATAATAAATGGTGGAAGCGAGTAATCCTATCATCATATTTAGCACTCCGTTGGTTGCAGTAATTGTTTAATCATGACATATAAGTTAATGGTGTGTGTGGTGTTGATGTTTAATGGAACGCTATGTACGACGTTCACGTGATGGCTTCTTACCCCGGCTTTCTATGAGTCTGAATGGATGATATAATTTCATATGCAGCTTCAGACATAAGTCTGTTTCTTTTTCCCTGCTGCTGCTGATGGTGAGGATGATGGTGGTGATGATGATGGTGGGCATGAAGGGTGGAGGCACTGCAGAATGACTTGCATTTTGTGGAGCCCACAGGGAAAGACATAATCTTAGTAGGGCTAATTAAGAAACGTAGAGTTTTAATGGACTTCCTAATGCACCAGCGCTGCTTGCTCTTTGTCTGCTAGCATGAGGAAGTCAGACAGCATAATGCATGAAAACTGCATTTTAGTGCTGAATCGATTTGCTGGATGCAGCTGGAGCTCTAACTGATAATAGCTTATTTGGACACCTGATTTATGTTGCATATGCTCTTCTATATTTCATAAAGATTGGATTAAATTGTGAGGAAAGTACCAAGTCAATCAATCCTGCTGAATAAAATCATTTTGGTAGGAGATGAATTTTAAACCATATATTTAACAGATATTAATAGCTCCTTTTGGTTGAATCATTTGCACTTTGAGTGATCCAGTGTATTTCTATCATCATCCTGCATTCAACAACTTTCTGCCCTGCCCATCCTTTATTTCTGTGTCATTTTCCTCTCCTCACCTCTCTTGTCCTTTCTTCCTTTCCCCTCCTGCCTTCTTTTTCTCTCCTCTTTACTCGAGTAATGTGTGTGTCTTGCAGGATGTACAGAGCCAAGTGTTCTTTCTCTTATTCTTTCTCTTTTTCTCTTTCTCTCCTTCTCTCTATCACTGCTGCAGTGCCACGCCTGCCAAACACACACAAATACTCAGGTTCAGAGTACACTAGGCTGCTCAGACAAATGACGCATATATAACATGAAGCACTTTCAGCTATTCTTCCTTCATACCTTCATAGCCAGGTGTTCATAATACAGGTTATGTCACTGATGTCAAGTTTTTAAATAATAGTTTACATGAATTAATATTTCTACTGACAATCACAACAAGAGCCAGTAATGAAAAAACAACCAAATTGTTCCTGCAGGCCATGTAGCCTGCCACAGTGATAGGAGGAATCGTACTTGGGGGGATGATGGATGTGTCTTTTAGTCGATAAAGCTTCCTTTTTGATTCAGCTTTGTAATTATGAAGAACCTTCTGGAATTTAAGAGACAAAGAGAGACAGAAAGCAAGAGATAAAGACAGATAGAGAGAGAGAGAGAGAGAGAGAGAAAGAGAGAGAGAGATTTTGTTTTGTGATGCAAAGAGAGTGTGTGCTACATTCACTCTGTAAAGCAGACATTCAGCGGGGACCATGACTGTCGGCCATGTGTTCACTGACAGCCTAGAGACCACAGGGCCTGTGTGTGTGTTTGTATGCGGGAGTGTGTGTTGTTGCGTGTGTGTGGATCGTGTTTTTATTTTTTTGTGGGGACCAAATGTCCCTACAAGCATAGAAATCTCTCATATTTTAACCTTGTGGGGACATTTTGCTGGTCCCCATAAGAAAAGGGTTGTTGTAGTTTTAACAAAATAAAAAAACTGCCAAAAAGTTGCATTTTCATTACTGAGGTTGAGGTTAGGGTTAGTGTTCAGGTTAGCATTAATTACCTGCAGTAATAATTATGTCAATGGAAAGTCTTCACAAGTACAGCAAAACAAAAGTATGCATGTGTGTGTGTGTATGTGTGTGTGTACCATAAGAGCTTGCTCACAGAGGAACTGGTGCAGTCTGTTTCAGACCAGTAGCTTGTCACAAGGCTTCTCTGGTCCTTAATGAGCAAACTGCCTTCTGCTGTAATATAGAAGAATCCTTACAGACATAAGAAAAAAATTCCTCCTGTTATTGTATTTCTCACTCATTCTAATGTGTTCTCTGTGCAGGGTGACTATTTTCATTTCACATTTCTGCTGCTTAAATTCCTCAGCCAAATAATTGATGATTGAAAACAGGTCCTGATTGAAAGCAGCTATGAGTGATTGTGGGAAATGTTATATTAATATAATTGTTTATATGTTGTTGTTTTTTTTGTCTTTTTAGTTCTCTACTACGTCAGAGGTCACAAGAGCCTGAAGGTGAGTGTTTTCTTACACATATTAAGCCAGTGGATACCATGTTGTAGTTAAACATTTTATCATCACGGTATAACATTGCATAAATTTAATTAATCCTGCATACAACCCTGGCATTCAATTTGTTTTTATTACAGCGTTTATTAATTATTAATAAGCCTTTAATGAATTCATTTATTAATTATTACTAATAGCCACACATTAGTCCAACATGTGAACGTATAAAAAAGGTAAAAGACGGTAAAAGTATATGCAGGTTTTAACAATAACAATGTTGGTCAGCTTGCCTAAATCATCAGGTAGGTGTGGAAGGGAAATGCATGCACTGATGCATTTGTATTTAACTTGTATTTTCCTGTCACTTCTGAAATTCACCTTCGGCAGCTGCAGCAGGCTTGATAAGAAACTCTGCTCTGCCTCTGAGTCACTCCATGAACTCAATCTCGTATACACCCAAGCCCACACGCAGATGTGTATACTTACACATACATAATCTTATATACCAACTTGTATGCACAATACCATATTTTCGGTGAGGTTATAATCTGAATTTAATCCTGCTTTGCATTTTGATGTGTTGAGTATAGAGTTAGCAGCATCTCAATGCAAAATGTTGATGCAGTGCAGTAGATCTATCTATCTATCTATCTATCTATCTATCTTTCTCTTTTCTCCTTATTCTTTCTTTTTCTGGTTGTGGCTATATGATTGATCTAAATGTCTGATTTCCACTGGGATACCAAAAGCTGTTTTTAGATGCAAGGCAAAGTCTTTTTGCTCACTGAGTGCAGCTGTCTGATGCACCCAGGACTTATTTGCTGCTCCATCAGCAGTCAGTACAGTAATGTACCTGAGACTTAAAGCCTAATCAGACAGTCTTCTGTTTCTTCACAACACACCTTTAAACTGCCAACTAAAGCTTTCAGCATTTAGACAGAAAGAAATGACAGCCTACTAATGAGAAAAAACTAAGACGTGTTTTGTCAAGATAATGTCTTTACTACCTAAAGCCGAGTAAAAAAAAACTGGTCTGCATTATTATAAATACAAAACATTATTTAAATATTTATAGTATCTGAAATGTTTAATCCATGTGCCAAGCTAATTATTACACCTACAATAACCTGTACCGGACAATTCAGTGATCACTGTCTGTCTGAAGGAAGACCTTCAACAGGGTGCTTTTTGAACACAGAAGCCAGTCTATCTGAAACCGTGTGCAATAAGGAAGAGAAGAATCATAGAATGTTGATCTATCACACAACTGTCAGAGGAGCAGCTGGTGTTTCACCAGGAAGCCGCCATGGCCCATTCAGTCAGCCGAAAACACTGAGCTGCACAAATTCCCTGATAGAAATATGAACTGTCTAACCACAGAAATGCTTTGCGATGTGTGCTGCGTTATCTGTAATAGCTATTCATTGACTCCCAAGGACATTTGAAAATAAAACCTACAACAAAGCTTTTTAGTAAACAGACTCAAAAACAAATGTGGCACAAACTCATCCGATACCGGTCTAATAAGCTGGGATGTATTTTCAGTGCTGCTTCTGCACAGTATGGTGGCATTCTTTCTTTGAAGGGCACAGGCAGGCATCCAAGATCGCCCCACTCACCTCTCACACCTTCTAGGTGAACCCATAAAAAGATTTGCAGTACCAAAGGCTTTATATGAGCTTTGTTGCTATTAGGATAAGCTGGAGGGCTAGTGAAGCTGATGATAGAGGATTAAAGAGAAATATATTGCCTGTACATCATATGCTGGTATGTTCAACTATGTAGGAATTAACAGGGTCTGAGCTGCCAGGGTTAAAGATGAGGCAGGCAAATGTCAGGATAATTGAGTGGCAGGAAGTATACACACTGCATTAGTTAAACTTGCTGAAATCATTTACCTGAAATTAGGAGAAAATGGAACTGCTCTTTCTCCATATGACGCCTGTTTCTGTAGCTGGAAGGTAGAAACAGATCGGTGTGAGTGTACAGAATAGACTCATGTGAATAGTTTACGAAAAGACCTCACACAGCTGTTCTCTCACAAGAATGAATCGTGCTTAACAAGTGTTCAGGTTTGTGTCAAGTGTCTGTCTATGAATCACAGCTCTCTCCTGAACATCCCTTTAAAGTAAGAAAGTCATTAATAATAAAACAGACAGAGATCATGTATTACTTGTTTGTATTACTCTATAAAAGTGATTCAGCCCCTCTGAGTCAGGAGCAATAATGGAGGAATGAAGTCAGTGTTAGCTCAGAGATCATGCACTCATCTGTTCAGAAATGTTAGTCTGACCTCAATAGTCATGCTGTCAGAAAAGAGAACCTCCACAGCAGCAAGACCACAGCTGGAGTACTGTTACAGCCCCCAGTTATCTGGCCATGCTATGTATACTGCTAAACATGTGAAATTACTTCTCTCTGTAAGGGTTACATTAAGAAATGGCACTGATTCAGAATGTGTGATCACAAATCCAATCTAGTTGTACAATAAAATTAAAAATCATTAAAATATCATCAAATAAAATATTAGCCTGAAATATTATAGAATTGGACAGCTTTATTGTCATTCTTTCCAATATAATATATTGGCCTTGGTACAATATACTATATAAAAGTGACAACAATGCCATACAAGATCATTACTGGACAATAATGAGTACAAACAACAACAATAATAATAATAATAATAATAATAATAATAATAATAATAATAATAATAATAATAATAATAATGAGGAGAAGGAGAAGAAGAGGAAGAAGAAGAAGAGGAAGAAGAAGAATACTGGGCACCTGATATACCATAACAACAGCAAACTGGTTTACATTTTATAATTGTTTTAAAGTTATATAATTAAATATTGTGCGTACTGTATTTGCACTATGATATCTATCTATTTGTTTTTGATTGGCTTTCTTTTGTTGCATATATTTATGATTTATAAATGTGTATGTTTGGTTACCCATTTTAAAGCCTAGTTGGATCGGTATCAGCCATTAATCAAGGCTTCAGTGTTGGTGTTGGTATCAGAAAAGTGAATCAGCATCATGCCATGTCTAGTTACAGGAAGTTTAATTATCTGATCTGATCTGATGTGTATGTGTGTGTGTCTGATTGACAGGTGAGTGGATGCTGTTATCTGAGGACACAGGCAGGATATGCGCAGTGGACAGAGCTGTATGGTGGAGTGGGTCAGCTGGTGTTGTGAATCAGGCCGCCGTAATGAGTGGGCACGGCTTCTTCATAACACCAGGGTCACACCCTACCACACTCAGCACCTGCCAGTGTGCACACATATATCCACTTATATCCATACATAGCCATAAACACGCAAACAAAAACATACTGACCCAAGCAGGACTGACTTCACAGGAAAATGGAAGGAATCAGACTGTGGAAGGCTGCATTATATGGACTGTATACTATGCATATATATATATATATGCATTATATGTTAACATTTTTGATATCCTGAACTATATAACAATTCCACTGCAAAGAAAAAAAGTGCTGTGTACTTTGGTAGATGTCATTGGTTATTTAAAATTAAAAACATTATACTCATATATTGTTAATACATACAATTTTATGTTTGACTGTTATAAGATGTTTTGCAATTTAGAAATAAAAACATTACCTAACAATCAATGTCTGTATTTTTTTTTTCACTAAGCCCAAAATTATTTGCATAAAACAGCATACTATGTTTAATGAGTCCTGTTATTCATTCACTTACTTATAAGACAGTCAATGTTCATATTGTATTATACTGTAAATACATGTATAGGATACATGTATAAGATATAGATATAGTTATAGAAACATAGATCAGCCTTAACATAAAAACCACTGCCAGGCGAAGTATGAAACATTGTTTATCTCAGAAGCAGGAAAAATGGGAATGTGTAAGGATCTGAGTGACTTTGACTAGGGCCAAATTGTGATGCCGAGACGACTGGGTCGGAGCATCTCCAAAACGGCTCCCAGTATAAAATGGTTAGGACCAAAGAAGGAGAACAGGTGACACGGTCATGGGTCCCCAAGGCTCATTGATGTGAATGCAGTAGCAAAGGCTAGCCCGTGTGGTTTGATCCCTCAGAAGAGCTACTGTGGCACAAATTGAAAGGTTTAATGAAAGGTTAATGCTAGCTATGATAGAAAGGTGTCAGAAAACACATGGGGTTGAGTAGCTGCAAACCAGTCAGAATGTCCATGCTGACCCCTGTCCTCCACTGAAAGCACCTACAATGGGCACATGAGCATCAGAATTGGATCATGGATCAGTGTAAGATGGTGGCCTGGTATGATGATTTACATTTTCTTTTATATCATGTAGATGGCCAGGTGCATGTGTGTTGCTTACCGGGGAAGAGATTCTCCAGGATGCATTAGGGGAAGAAGGCAAGCTAGAGGAGGCAGTGTGATGCTCTGGGCAAAGTTCTGCTGGCAAATTTGGGCCCTGGCATTCATGCATTCTTTGACATGTATTCTCAGCAGGATGATACACCCTGCCAAACTGCAAAAAAAAATTTCAGCAATGCTTTGAGGAACATGACAAAGAGTTCAAGGTGTTCACTTGGCCTCCAAGTTCCCCATATCTCAGGCCAATCAAGCATGTTTGGAATGGGCAAACAAGTCAGATCCATGGTGGCCCCACCTCACACCTTACAAGACTTAAAGGATCTGCTAGTGACATCTTGGTATCAGATACCACAGCATACCTTCAGAGGTCTTGTGGAGTCCATGTCCTGATGGGTCAGAGCAGTATGGTGGCACAAAGGGGACCTATTTAGCAAGTGAATTTAATTCAAACAAAAAACAACATAAAGTGTCTCAGTATGGTGTTGGGCTATCACATGACACAGGAACCACTTCAGTGTGCCTTGAAATTCATTCTAAAAGTCTCTGGAACTCTACGGGTGGGAGGGAAGAATATTCTTCCAAAAGACTTTTCCACATTTTGGTGTTTTGATGATGGTGGTGAAGAGCACTATGTAGCACATGACTCCAAAATCCACTCATGAACAGCTGTATCACTAATACCAGCAGCAGACTGTGGACCAAATGCACTTGACAGTAGATTTTTCAGAATCCTATTAGCACACAACAAAAACAGAAAATATCCCAAATTTTCTGAACTGAGATCTTTATGTCCATTTTCTAATAATCAACACAAAAGATACTAACTAGACCGAGAGAGACTGGGAGAGACTGTAGAGGAACCCAATGTGCCTAGTGTTATTTCATTCAGTCATTCATCTTCAGTGATGGCTTTTTGGCTTCTAAAGCAAAAAAAATCCAAGGAAAACTGGGCATAAGCATTCACTCTGGATGGGATGCCAGTCCATCCCAGGGAACCATGCACACACACATACACAGACACACATAGACACACATACACACAAGCACTTGGGGGGGGATCACAGCAATACTGACCAATCATGGCAGTCAGCGATTTCATGTATATGAAAGGGGGTGGATAGCATTTTCCTTCAGGGCATAGGATTTTCCTCCAATGCCCTTTGATGCAGCATAACTAATAGTTTGACAAGATGCAGTTGGTTGACTTCATGTGTCTCAGAGGAAGCATGTGATTGCTTTTACCCTCACAGGTTGGTAGGTGTCATATGATACTGTTGATATTTCATAATTAATTGGTGGGTGGGAATTGGCCAAGACCAAATTAGTGAGTAAATCAGGGAAAAAAAGAAATAAAAAACACACACATGCACACACTTATGACACCTAAGGGCATCTGAGAGTCACTTATTGTCATGTTTTGAGAGGTGGGGTAACACCCGAACACTGGTTAAGCCTTGCACAGGCTGTAAACTAAGCTTATAATTAAACCCCAGACTCTGGACCTTCCATGCCACTGTGCCGCACATCAGCATAAGTGATATATAAATAACATTTATACTGTCATATATTTATCCAGTGTCAGCCAAACAGTTGTGACATGACATGGGGCAGTCCTATCTGATTTTCAGGCTTCAGGGCTTCTTTGTACTTAGAATCTCTCTGTTCATAGATAAAACAGAATAACCAACATGAAAGGTTCTTGCTGCCAAGCTAAATTCCAGTTTATTCAGAGTATGTGCAAAATAAATTATGTTCCCTGATCTGAGCAGTCATGAACCTACTGGAGCAAAAGTGACAGTTAAGAGACAGTGTTATTTTCTTTTAAATGTCACTAATCCGATTTGAGAATATGAAGCTATACCTTTACCAGAGTTCCAGCTTTAATATATGACTTCGGCCTTTATATTATGTATATCCATATATTGGTTATATGGGAATATATACTCACTGAGCACTATATTAGGAGCACCTGTAGATCTACTCATGTGGCAGCAGTGCAATGCATAAAATCATGCAGGTACAGGCAAGCAGCTTCAGGTAATGTTCACATCAACCATCAGAAAGGAGGAAAAATGTGATCTCAGTGATTTTTGACTGTGACATGATTGTTGGTGCCAGATGAGCTGGGTTGTGTATTTCTATAACTGCTGATCTTCTGGAGTTTTCACACACAGCAGTCTGTGGTGTTTACTCATAATGGTGCAATAAAGAAAAAACATCCAGTGAGTAGCAGTTCTGCTGACAGAAGCACCTAGTTGGTGAGAGAAGTCAATGGAGAATTGCCAGACTGATTCGAGCTGACAGAAAGTCTACAGTAACTCAGTAACCAGTCTGTTCAATTTTGGTGAGCAGAAAAACATCTCAGAATGCCTAACATGTTATACTTTGAGGCAGATGGGCTACAACAGACCACATCAGGATCCACTTTTTCTGTTCTTCAGCGAAGAACAGAAAGCTGAGGCTGCAGTGGCCACAGATTCACAAAAACCGGAACATTGGTGACTGGAGAAACCTAGCCTGGACTGACGAATCTCAATTTCTGCAAACAGCATGAATCCATAGACCCCACCTGCCTTTTATCAACAGTCCTAGCTGGTGGAGGTGGTGCAATTGTGTGGGGAGTGTTTTCTTAGTACACCTTGAAACCATTAATACAAATAAATAATTGCTTAAATGCCACAGCCTATTTGAGTATTGCTGGTGATCATGTGCATCCATTTATGGCATGATAAAGCACCATGTCACAAAATCTCAAAGTGGATTCATGAACAGTTCAGAGTTCTTCAGTGGCCTTCCCAGTCACCAGATATGAATCCAGGAGAACACATTTGGTATTTAATAGAACAGGAACAGTATGAAAATGCACTTGAAACATCTGTAGGAAGTGTGTGATGCAATCAGGTCAACATGTAGCAGAATCTCAAAAGTTGTGGAATCCATGCCATGAAGAACTGAGCCTGTTTAAGAGCAAAGGCCCTACCCAGTATTAATATAGTGTGCCTCAGTTCTGACTACAAATCTCTGAGAAATCTTGGTAGTGTTATATATCATTTGCACCTAATTCTTTAAGAATTAAAGAATCAAACCAATTTTGTAGTTATGAGGCAATTACAATAAAGCCATTTTATGGCAATGCATTTTGCACCAAGGTTCTAATAAAGTATTGCAAATGTAGCTTAGTTCTTACATAATGAAGTGATGCCACCACTTAGAGGGCTCTTGCACTACCACTGTTACTTCACGTTTAAAAATGAAGTGCCTCAGTGTCACAGGACCCACAGAAGTTGTCCCGAGCATATACCAGGTCTCAGAACAGGAAATCAACTCATACCAGCTTTATCCTGGCTATGATCACAGTGGATCTGCAGCCTATCCCAGGAACCCTGAGCACAAGGTGGGAATACACTCTGGATGAGCACCATGCACACACACACAAACATTAACACACCCATTCACACTTTTGTGCAAATTAGCATGGCCAGTCCACCTACATGTAATTATTTGGCAGTTGCGATGAACCCTGTGAACTTGGAGGCATCCCACACAGACACAAGGAACAGTAGCCCAAGCTCTGCATCAAACCAAGTTGGCTGGTAATGAAGCTGTGGTGTATGGGAGCATTACAAATGTTTTGCTACTGAAGGTGGACAGTTGTGGACTGTGGTGTTCAAAAATGCTATTAACCTACATTAGATGGTATTAGAAACAGAGCACACAATGCACATTGTGCATCACGATGCTGCATTCCTATCGAAAGGGTCCCTAAGCTGTATCCCTGCTCCCTACACACTGCACAGGGTACAGAATCCCAAGGGCTCTTCATAGGAAACT
>JAOTRJ010000048.1:20501109-20511978 GCA_028564905.1 Leptodoras praelongus | reverse complement strand
ACCATCAGTTGTGTTGTGCAGAAGTCAGGTTACTACACAGCCGACAGCCCTGTTAAAATTCATATTATGATTATTTTATAATATGAATTATATTTTGAATGAACTAGTTTTGATGCCTTCAGTGAGAATCTACAATGTAAATAGTCAAAATAAAGAAAACGCATTGAATGAGAAGGTGTGTCCAAACTTTTGGCCTGTGCTGTATATGATATATACATATAAATATTATCAGATCGGATATGACATCGGATATTTATAATATTTAAGCACACTTTCTGTTTAAAAAAAAAAGTCTTTGGACACCAACACATACAACTTGCTTTCAAGCCAACAGATTAGCATTTAAAGCAAATAAGTGGTGTTGAAAAATACTATGAATTACAAACCTTAACATTACAAAATTAAATATCCGGCATCATGTCACATTAATGAAAAAGGGCAGCACACCTGTAGGTTGTATTCTGTGTGGACTGTGAGGCCAGGACAATCTTGCGATGATATCCCTGTCCTACAACGGACTGGACTATTCCCTTTTTACTGGGCAGACCTTTAGTTTCCTGCTCTAAACTCTATTTTAAAAAAATTAGGAAAAACAATCATTAGCCCTGGGTCCAGAAAATTATGACAACCATCAACATATTAGCCTATGAGTTAGACTGTCTCACCCCTTTGTTGGCAGCAATGCAGCACTCAGCGAGCCGCAGCCAGAGACGAGGGTTTGAGTGGTATACTTGCACTGCCTCCATTAAACATTCAAAGGCAGCTAGTGGACGGCCGAGGTGAAGAAGCTGAATGCCACAGTTATAAAGCAGCTCATAACGCTTATTGGCAAGCAGAGCACACATGGGAATACCTGTGAATTTTTTAGCTGCAGGAAAAGAAAAACAGAATTAATGCTTAATAATGCATGCATCAGAGCATTAATCAAGCAATATACACAAACTGTTAAAGCAACTAATTACTGGCTAAAACTATTATAGGTAGACAGAAGAAAGGTACATCTACACTGTGCCAAAGTATGAATTCTCTACAATCAGTGATTGCAGTGATGCGATTCCCTTGTTGTGATGGAGAACATTAATCCATATTTAAACAGAACAGTTTTCAAATAAGGAACGTAACGCAATCTGGGATACAAAAGAAACTAACCAAACTAAATAACATTAGAGTTGTTTACTGTTCTTATTTCTGCTAGCTATTATTATTATTATATGCTGTGACCAATTGTGTCGATTGCAGCCCTGAATTCTAAGGAGAATAAAAACAGAGACCTTGTTTGCAGCAGCACTGAATCGAAGATCATAGACTTTTTTTTTACTTGCAGCACTCTCAGTACTGCGATTAGATTTAAAACCTGACTAAACCTTCTCAAGAAGTTGCAAATCTGATTAAAAACTACTTTTTCAACTATCTTACTCAGGAAAGGCAAGTTCAATACAGGTCTGTAATTACTTAGCACACTATGGTCTAGATTTCATTTCCACAATAGCAGTTTCACAACAGCAGCTTTAAATGCATTGGGGAATATTTCAGTTTCAAGAGATGTGCTAATTATTTTTTAGAAATGATGTGGAGACTCTATTAATAACGTTCTTTAAAAATGTATTAGGGACAGGGTCAAGACAGCAAGTTGACAATTTGCGGTGTCTTACAAACTTACAGAGTTCTGCCCCAGAGATGCTATTAAAAGTTCCTCATAATTGCTGGTCAATTACAGAGCAGATCATACAAGTTGTGCCGTTCCTGACTTGCTGTTAGAGAAATTTGCAAACGCTTCACATTTTGAGGTGGAAGCTAAGTTTAAAATGTCAAAGGTTAAAGCATGAGTTAATATTTGGTTGATAGTTGAGAACAGTACCTGGGAGCGGGGGCAGCTGTGTAAAAACAAATTGTCTAGAATGTCTTTGTATGATGTGATGATATGATTTCCCTTCACTGAACCAGGACGCCTAAATTAAATATCGTGTGCATGCCTTCTTACGTAGGAAGTATTCTGCCACTCACCCTGGCCATTCTTGCCATCTCCTAGCTGAGCACACGTATGGTCATTCTCTTGCAGGGCTTTCTTAAAGTAGAAGATGCCTAAATTGTGCTTCCCCATAGCAAAGTGAATGCAGCCCAGGTTATTCCAGAACATGCAGCGCACACATTCACCTACACAAAGAGGGAACTCTTTCATCATAAATCCAGTCAGCATGAAAGAACATGTTTTAGCTTAATGACAAAGTGACTTGATGATTCCACTATGCTATTATACTATAATGAAACTTACTGAACTTTGAAAGATTGGGTTGAAATGAGAAACTGATAAATTAGTCCACTTTAGTTAGAAAACTGTGCAGTTTTGTGAATCATGTACCTGTCTTAAGAGGTCCAGGATGTTCAGCAATGTTAGAGCTATTGAGGAGTTTCACTGCTTTACGGTAATTTCCCCTCAGGTACTCAAAATTACTCTTCAGAAAGAGAGATGGTGCAGACTGAGAGTGAGAGAGAGAAAGAGAGAGAGAGAGAGAGAGAGAGAAACAGTCAGCTCCCAAAAGTAAAATATGGAAGACCTTTTTTGCAAAAACCTAAACATGTATTCTGCAAAAACTATTTGGCAAGATGTTTTGATACTTTGGGTTATATTAACAATGCATTCCTACATGCATAGTATAAACTAAAACAGCTGACAGATGCATGCTTTATGTGCAACACCATCCATAATACAGGTATTCAGTAAGAACTCACATTTCCAGCTGTGTTCATAACAGACTTGATCTCTCTTTTACAAGCCTTAAGGGATTTCATCTGAATGTAGGCCCGCACTTTATACTGCAAAACACATGTGGGGAAAATCAGGAAAACACACAGAAAAGAAGGCCTGTAATTCAACTTAAAATGCTGACAGGTAAGCTAGTTTTAAGTGCATAGCCAGGAGGCTCTCAATAAAACCCACCACCATATAGTACAAATACTAAACTAGTTTAGCTTTGATAATTTCTTTTTTAAATCAAGTTTTCTCTCTATTTTCACTCTATCAAGCTTCAGTCATTGCCAGTCAGGTCACCCTATACCCTACTGGAAACCTGTTCTGAAAAGAAGAGTCCACTAAAGAGAACACAGAAACAGAGATGCTCACAAATCATTGTTTGCAAATCAAGTCTCTGGTCACAAGTTCAAGTCAAGTCTTTTATGGTTGTGTTTCAGGAATAAAGCCTTCATCAGTGAACCAAACATTCTAGATATTGCTGACAGTGCACACAACTATAACTGATGACAATAAAACCTTTCTGTAAGTGCACTCTCCTGTGTATCTATATGAAATATAGGAATGGTGGTGTTTCCATGAGAGAAAAGAATAATAATACAAATGAGCTCATGTAAAAAAAGGATTGCAAAAAACTTTCAAAACTAACATTAGACAAAGCCAATTAGAGAGAGTTTACTTAGTTATTAGCTAAGTATTTTTGGCAGCAGGGTCAAGCGTGAGCTGTGGATGGAGAAGAGGCAGCTCCAACCAGCACATAATGTGATGATTCCTGTGTCCGGCAGTTTACTTATTTGTGTCTCTGTGCTAAGTGCCATACCCAGAGAGAGAGGGAGGGAGGGAGGGAGAGAGAGATCGCATGGCATACCTATGAACTATGAACTTAAAACTAACTGGGGAACTTGAACTGCAAACTTAAATAAGGTGAAAGCCATGAGATTCTATTAGTCTTTGACTTTGTGTTTGACTTATTATTAAGAAAAAACGTGTAAAAATATATACATTAAGCAAGAGCATAGGCCTAGACCCCGGAACAACATAACCCCTGGTTATGCATGATAAGGGAGGACATTCAACTCATGAGATATTTCATTAATGTTAACACAGCTAAAAATAAAATAAAGATTGGCCACAAGGCCCAAATCTTGAGTCTGAGTCGAGTCTCAAGTCAAGTGTGTGTGAAACGCGAGTCCGAGTTTGTGCGTAGACCTCTGATTGTGTGGACTGATTTTCTATTGAGGAGTGGTTTCATATTCCTTTTGCATTCTCCAATCTCATCATATATTGTAAAAAAAAGCTAAAGTTTATTTCATCATTAATGAAAAATTAATGTTTCATTGGTAAAAGCTGTACAAAGGCAGTGTTGGTAATTATCACAAACATCTTTGCTTATTTTCTTTAATTTGTTTAGTTGAATACGTTTACTGCAATTAATACTTTCATTTCACTATAAGATTAAGCTAATTAACCACTACTATTTTTCAATGACCTTTTTAAACCCATCTTTACCAAGTATGAAAATACTTGTAGAGCTGACTGCACAGAGCTTTTGTACAAAATGTTTCAGCCTTTAGAATTCGAGAAGAGACAAACTACCTGGTGCATCCGGGACTTGGCTGCCTCGATCATGGCTGCAAATTCAGCTTTTTGAGCAGCAGATTCTCTGGCTGTGCTACTCATACTCTGTTCCAAAGTAAATAAAACCATTAGCAAATATCCTTAGGATGAATTAAAATTTCCACATACAGATGCCCTGGGTGAAACCATAAAAACTTTGCCTGCACATAATCACATGAAGACTACACACCTGCAACTTTATCTATAGCCTACACTGACAAGCAACACATTAGCTGCAATTACATGAACAATATTTTTTCAACCTGACTGAACTCATTCATTAGTGTCTGTCTAACTCATTAGTTTCCAACTTAACTGTTTACATGGATGCTAGATAAAATGATCCAATAAAATGTGTGTTTACATGCCCAAAGCATTTATTATAATTTCATTTTATATAATTTAGACACACGCTGTTCTTCCTTGCAGAAATTCTTGTATTTTTGCTCTTCTTTCTAAATGCATGCTCCATGTCTTATTCTGTCCCATTTGGAAATTCATTCATATCACCCAATGTTACTAATTATATGAATATAATTATTCCAACCACAGAAGTGTGTTCAGATGGTTTTAAGGTGCTAATATTTTCCTATTAAACGGACAAAGGTTTATAGCACCCCTCTCAACCCCACTGAAAATTCCTTCTGATCACACCGGATCAATCCAGTCTATTCTGATTCAGGTGTTTACAGGCATTTTATTTTTTTATTATTCTGATTATTACTGGAATATTAGGGTCCATTAAACATAGCCAGTGAGAGGAACAAAAAAGAGAAACAGGGGGGGGGCAGGATTAGTAAAAATGCATAAACTAAGATCACAATTATTTTATCATGTCTTACCTCTCCTTTGCCATTTTTGTTGTTGCCTTGTACAGAAAGTTTCTCCAGCACTGCTAGTAGATGGAGAGCTTTCTCTGGCTGGAAGGTGAGCAGGTAAAGGTCCACTAACAGGAAGCACACCGCCTGAGCAAACTTCTCTTCTAAAACATAGAACGTCATCAAGCCATAGCACTCGACTGCACTGCACCAGTGCGCATAGCAACAAACACAGTGGCATTCAAATCTTTTAAAGAGCAACTCCAGTGCACCTCAAGAGTATAAATAAGTTGTGTTATATATTATTGCCATAATTTCTGACTTAAAATGAACGTTCCATTTCTTGTGTATTTTACAATGTGACCATAGCTCATCCAGGGATGCTGTCAAAAAGCATCTTTGTATCTATAAGACCCAAATAGCAGGCACTACTGAGAGATCACAAAAAAAGCATGACAGTTTTAAAGGTCAGGTAGTAGGGGAGGTTTAACAGTAGGCTGTAAATGAGAAACTGGAGAAAACTCCTGCGTCTCTCACCATGGTCAGTAACTACTAGGACATGATTGATTTATTTGCATTAATACATAGGTTGCTGCAAAACTAACACACATGCACTCATGGTTTCTAAACTCCTTATTGTTGTTTTAACTCAGTTATTGTTTCACATTTATCATTTTCTATGGATTTATTACATTTTCCTTAATGGCAGTTTCACTCTTAAGCATCGAGTGTTGAGTAAAAACCTTTCAAACACATTTAAAAATCAGCATTGTATTAACCCTCCCAGAAATGGAGCTGCTGGGGTCAGAAGTTTACAAACACTCATCATGGACATGAATGCCATAGCAATATTGGGCTTTTAATGATTCTCTGAATTGCTCTTTGTCTGGCGTAGAATGAGTCTACAAAATACATTCGTAGAAAAAACAAGAATTTGGTGCATAAAGTCGGGTTGAGGTCAGGATTTTGAGAAGGCCATTCCAAAAGCCTAAAAAAAAGTTTTACTCCTCCAAACATGCCAATGGTCACTGTGGCCAAGCAACTCAATCCTTTTCATATCTGACCATAAAACTTTCTTCCAGAAGGCCATGTATATACTATAGCCAAGACTGAAAACGTCAATTTTGGAACATGGACCTATTACTTGGATGGCAGCCTCTCGGTCCCTGACGATGTAAAACTTACATTTATGGCATTTGGCAGACACCCTTATCCAGAGTGACATATCTTATGTATACAGCTGAGCAGTTGAGTGTTAAGGGCCTTGCTCAAGAGCCCAACAGTGGCAGCTTGTTGGTGCTGGGGCTTGAACCCCCATCCTTCTAGTCAGTAACTCAACACCTTAACCACTGAGCCACCCCTGCCTTGCTTGGTTGTAGACAGTGACACTGGTGTTCCAGCAGTTTCTTGGCAGGCCTGTGCCTTGGCAATTCTTGGGCTGTTCCTCACACCAATTTCCTCTGAGTTGAGGGTGACAGTTTGAGCTTCTTCCAGACCTTGGCAAAGAGACTACATCACCCAATAACTTGTACTTACACACAGGTGATGATCTTGGAATCTACATTTGTTTAGAAAGAACTATAAGAGACATTCCTGACTTGTGTAAATCTACAATCAACTTCCTCAGGTCTGCAGTGATCTCCTTGGACTTTTTTATGTGCTACAGAGAAGCTATCAGCTGCAGTCAGGCATGATCACTAAGAGGAAATAAACAGGCACAATGATATTCAAGCCCATGATGAGTGTGAGATGCCCAACTTCTGACTGCAACTATACATCATGATCTTTATCATGTAGGTCAGGCTTTTCAATTCACACTGCTTATGAAATCACAAGCACATAATTCACTAAACAGAGGTGTTCAGTAGTCAGCAATGTAGAAGTTGTTTATACACAATGGCTGAAGAGGTTCTTTAAAGTTTTCTTGCACTAAAAACATACACATCCGCATATTGCATTTTCTCAGCTCCAGGATTGCAGATTCATTTACATTCACTGCCATTTTGGGGAAAATATGTTTAAATCAGGGAAATGCTCAAACTGCAAGCCACTGGGTTCCTCCCCATAATTGGAGCTGAGAAACAGCAAGACCATAGAGAGGTGTGTGTGTGTTTTTAGTTTATTATGGTCTGTCTAAAGCTCACATCATCTTTTCAGTGATATTTCAAGGCATACCAAAAGGTTCCAGAAACTGGTAGAGCTTCTCTCCAATGGCTATTGCTTCTGAGTACTGCCGCATGTGGTAGTGAATGATGGCTTGATTGTAATACAGAATGCTGTTTTCTACATCATCTAAACCATCAATATCCTCCACGGCAGAATGCACCTACAAACAAAAATAAACGATCACATGTAAGACATTTAGCGACATGACAGAGATATCACAGCTCACCACAGTATTTTTCCTACCTGATTTTTTATCAGCATTAAAGTTTCCTTCAAAGTGCTTGTGGTTGTCTGGCCACTTCTGTAAAACTCAGCAACAGCTTTGTTCATGGCAATCTTGTAGTCATCTTTGTTCAGCTCCTGGAGACTTTCTAGCTGCTTTAGCGCATCATCATAGTTTCCAGACTAGACAGAAATCAGAGATGTGTTAAGTTACCAGGTACCAGTTCAGGTACAAGGCACAGCAAATAAATACATTTTATTTATTAAGCACATTTGAAGCAATGGAAGTTGACCAAAGTGAAGAGGATATAAATCATTGAGTACATCAAATTTAATACATATGCATTTAATACACAGGTATAAATAAAATAAACAATATATATATATATAAAAACACAGAAATAGATATGATATAACCACAGATAAAAACACCAATGAGAAACCATGAGAAAGGGAGACAGAGAAAGAGACAGAGAGAGAGAGAGAGAGACAGACAGACAGACAAAGAGAGAGACACAGACAGAGAGATAGAGGCAGAGGAAGACTGACTTTTAACACTCTTTTATTAGGACCTAGTCATCCTTTTTCAAAAATATAAATAAAGAAAGAAATATAAAATAAATAAATGTGTACATAAATACATAGATAAATAAGTATATAAGAGAGAGGGATGTCAAGAGACACAGACTGAAAGGAAAAGAGAAATGCAGGAAGAGAGAGAGAGAGAGAGAGACAGAAAGAGTCATCATTTTGGAAGAAAAAAATGCAGCACAAAAAATTGTTGATATGACAATGTATATACAGTCCAACACAGAGGCCAAAACCTACAGGCCTTCACACTGTATCAAAATATCAGTCCATCTTTTCAGTTCCAAAAGAAGTTTGAACTTTAGACAGGTGTACCACATCATAAGTTTATACTGGTACATTCCTGTGGCTTATTCCGGAGCATATAGTGCACTTGCACCATCAGTGCCATGCTCTGGTGTGCATCACAGGGCCACTAAACCAGTCAACACACATGAGCCCCGACTGTCCAGCTGAGAGCACCCAGCTGTGAGCGTACATGTTTGGCATCTTGTACAGCACATTCAGAATCATCTGGTCCACAAAACCACACCTTTAGCTTCAGAGGCATGCAGCTGCTTTAGTAAAAGCTTCTACAGGTATTTTGCAGAAGACCTCAGGTCCATGTCGTGGAGGTAGTCTTTCCTCAAAGCCTCTGTGTAGGTCTGAGGCTCCTGCTGAATAAAGCTAATCTTGTGGAGCAGCATCGACAGACAGACAGACAGACAGACAGACAGACAGACAGACACTCACTCACTCACTCACTCACTCACTTTTCTTTCACCCTTTTCTACTATACACAGTTTCTGTGCATCACTATGTCTAAATCAAGATGATCCATTTTCTTGGTGACCGCGAGTCTCAAAGCTAGATTTTTTTAACTGTAGGTTACTTACATAACCCTTGCTGATGCCACAGCAAATTACAATAATCTACACATAATGAGATAAAATCATGAATAACTTTTTGCAAGTCCTGAAAAGTAAGAAAATCACTCTGAGCCACTAAAAATGCTTTTTACCACAGAGCTGACTGCCCTGTCAAACTAAATACCAAGATTTCCCCCCCATGGTCTATACTGTAATGTGGCAACAGTCATTACATTGTGACAACATTATTTTATCCTACATGTATCATAGATGTCGACCATCCAGGTTCTACCCTCTTCAGTGCAACACTGTAGCGCACACAGAAGACCAGGTTTTAAGAGAATTTGAGCTGATTAACATGAGTGCATTATGAGGCATTGTGATTTCAATTAATCTTTCCAGAGTAAAGCATGTACAGAGAAACAATGATAAGGCAGTATAGATCCCTGGGAGACATCATGAATATGGCAGCAGTGGATGAATTCTAGTTTCTCAGGGTCGCTGAGCACATCATATGACCGAGGTACCAGCTCAGCACAACAGCACACCTAATAATCGGTATCTATTACTCTCTGTATACTCTTCCTCCACAGTTTGCTTGGCAGCTGATATAAGCAGCTGTCCTATGATGGCTAGGACATTGGCACGGTTTTGCACTCCATTTGTGAACAGTTCATAACTTCAACAGTGTAGACGTCATGTTAAAACTTTAATGAATTCACTGGAACTAGAATAGGGAATAATCCCTGCTGTAACTGAGTGTAAAGTTACAACTTCAGTTTTCTTCTGTATAGCACTCAGTTACAGCAGGGATTGTTTGTTACTGCACTATCCACCGTCACCCAAATGAGGATGGCTGCCCTTCTGGTTCTGGTTCCTCTCAAGGTTTCTTCCTCTTATCATCTCAGGGAGTTTCTCCTTGCCACCGTCACCCCGGCTTGCTCATTAGGGACAACAGTTAGGGTTACTATTTATATAAGTTAAAAGTTATGTTAGGATTTTATGTCTTTGTGAAGCTGCTTTGGGAAAATGTCTTCTGTAAAGTGCTTTAGGAATAAAATTGAACTGAATTCTTAAGCAGGCCAAACATCCTCCCAGTGAGTTCAATGAGATGATGAGTGAAAAACAGGTCCATACCGTAAAAGCTTCAAGGGCATTTGTAGCCATCTCCTTTTCCTGGTCTGAAATCGCAGGGGAAACAATGCTGTCATGCTTCATGTCACTGACTTGGTCTGTTGGGAAAATCATTTTAAAAACCTGCAGTGAATGATCTCTGTTTCAGTCTGCTTGTGTGAAACTAAAGTAGCATAATTCACTAAAACATTAAGGAAGATCGTTTGACCATGCTGATTAGAGACATGCACTCCTGACGCAGGTGGATATGGGGCACAGTGTGGATGTGGACACGGGGTGTGGATGTGGACACGGGGCGCGATGTGGACGTGGACACGGGGTCGGGGTGTGGGTGTGGACACGGGGCGCGATGTGGGTGTGGACACGGGGTCGGGGTGTGGATGTGGACACGGGGTCGGGGTGTGGATGTGGACACGGGGCGCGATGTGGATACAGGGTGAGATGTGCATACGGGTGTGGTGTGGACACGGGGCGCGGTGTGGATACAGGGTGAGATGTGCATACGGGTGTGAATGTGGACGTGGACACGGGGCGCGGTGTGGATACAGGGTGAGATGTGCATACGGGTGTGGTGTGGACACGGGGCGCGGTGTGGATACAGGGTGAGATGTGCATACGGGTGTGAATGTGGACGTGGACACGGGGCGCGGTGTGGATACAGGGTGAGATGTGCATACGGGTGTGGTGTGGACACGGGGCGCGGTGTGGATACAGGGTGAGATGTGCA
>JAOTRJ010000048.1:20435667-20460173 GCA_028564905.1 Leptodoras praelongus | reverse complement strand
AGAGAGAGAGAGACACACACACAGACAGACAGAGAGAGAGGGAGAGAGAGAGACAACCACAGAGAGAGAGAGAGAGACACACACACAGACAGACAGAGAGAGAGGGAGAGAGAGAGACAACCACAGAGAGAGAGAGAGAGACACACACACAGACAGACAGAGAGAGAGGGAGAGAGAGAGACAACCACAGAGAGAGAGAGAGAGAGAGAGAGAGAGAGAGAGAGACACACAGACAGACAGAGAGAGAGAGAGAGAGAGAGGTAGACACATACAGAAAGAGAAAGAGAGAGACGGAGTTAACTGCAGCAGAACCAACAGCAGTTAAGCCTGCTGAAAAGCCTAAGACTGCAACAAACTCTCATACACTGCAATCTACTGCAAATAGAGATAATCCTCAGGTCCCCTAATTGTAGCTCCAGGAACAACTTCTCATTACCTTTAACTACAGTCTCAGAGTTTGTGGGCTGAAAGCTGCACTGGTTTAGATCACAAACCTATTTCACGCTCATGCCTTCTGATTGGTCAAAAGGTGTTGATTAACAGCAGCTCTGACAACAGTACCTGCTCCGGGATGTACATTAATGCACTTCTTCCAATACATCATCACTTCTATAGACCCAGACTTGCGTGATGGTGACAAGGACATGCGTAATTAGCGTCAGCATCAGCCAATCCATCATAGGGCACACACGCTCACACACTCGCACACACACTAGGGCCAATCAAACAATCGTGCATGTCTTTGGACTGTGAGAGGAAACCGGAGTACCCAGAGTAAACCCACGCGGACGACATGCAGACTCCACACAGAAGGGACCCAGACCGCCCCACCCGGGGATCGAACCCGGGACCTTCTTGCTGTGAGGCGACGGTGCTACCCACCGAGCCACCGTGTCGCCCCTAATTATTATATAAAAATATATTAAAAAACATTGTCCATAGAATGTATTTCAGTCAGTACCTCATTGTTTTCACTCGTAAAACAAAACATAGGTAGGTTGACAATATGAAAAACACACCAATTACGTACATGTAATTCATGTACATCATCTCACGAATAAACTCTTCACTGTGAATTACACTATAGTGTAAGTAGCTGGTACTCGTATGCATTAAGTGTTTATCACTCTAGCGCTATCAGATCATAAGCATCCACTCATCGAACACAAACAGGAGGATGAATGAGAGCTCTGAATGGACTAGCACTTAGGAGGATTTACTGATGTATTGACTGGTATATCTTTGACTAATTTAACTTTTGTCTCTTAAGTAATTAAATAATGATCACTAGATGGTGAGAGCTTTACTGCAGAGGGAATAGCCCAGCTATCTTCCTTTAATCCCAGAGGAACACTAAAATGCTAAGTAACAGGGTAAGAAGAAAAAAAAAAGAATCAACATTACTCATCCGTCATTCACATTCACACACCCACTTCCACTGCTGTGGCTCCGATTAGAGCTCATATTCAAAACAAAACAAAAACAAAGACAAAGACAAGAGTAGTGACAGACCAAATGATAAGGACTGCGAGTCCTCTGTGAATAACTGCAATACAAAACAGATAAAAGGATCACTTCAGATGTCAATATCCTGGGTGAAATAAATATTTTAACACGACACCACTGAAAAAAGACAGAACAGTTGCATTACTTCATTTATTGATGAGCTTTTCTTTGTTCAAGATTCCTGAATACAATTCAGAATTTCATTTATTTTATTTTTTTATTATAATTTTTTTTTTTTTTTTTACACTTTCTCACACTTTCCTCTATTCATTCAATAATTTATGGCATTTTGTATAAAAACATATTTCTATCTTTACAATTTACAGCATACACAAGTGGCAAATCTTCCCTTTATCCGCTCTGAGGAATTAAAACTCATAACTGCGATGAACATTGAGTCATGTAGGACACCTCTGTGATTCTGCAATACATTCAACACTAACATGTTCAAGTCAAGGTTAAGTGCATACACCGCTTTAACAGACAACCTTTTGATGCAACCAAGGAAAAAAAAAAAAGAAAAAAAAAAAAAAGAATACCGGCATAGTTCAGACAAAGGCATAGTCGTCTGTGCTTTCTAGACAATGCCATTCCTTAAGAATCAAACATCCTTCCTACACTATATTCAGAACTGCATTGCACAATTAAAAACCTCCCTGTTAGGGCAACACTAACACCTTAGTTACAGTGTTAACAACAACGTATACTGAGGCAAGATCTTCAGAATGGAAGTCACTCACAACAGGGTTAAATAATAAATCAGTGATATCAGGCACTATGATATTGCTGTCAAAGGACAAACTCACCCAATGCAATTAAAGCTTACAGTTCAGTCTTTGGAGAGCAATGACCTCTCACTCGAAACACACACACACACTACAGCTTTTAAATAGAATATAATACTGACCAGAGGCTTCCAAAGCATCTGTAGAGTTACACGGTTTCTATCTGAAGAACTGGACACCTTTTCAACAGAAGGAGGTGGTAAATATTCTGTGCATTTTAGATCTAGCTAACTGATTGCATTTTCTTTTTATTTTTTTTTTAGCACATTTGCACTTAAATACCATCTTCTTGTTCCCCCAAGAAACAACACACGTCAGTTTTTTAGCACTGGAACACCAAAATGATTCCTTACAGCTCTTTAGCACAACTCTGGACTCACAGATTAATTACAGTACAGTGGGCGCCCTTCTTTGTGCTACTACAGATTCCCTAACAGCACCCATCTTAAGGGCTATTCTTATGTTTATTACATTGTAATAAGCATTATACACAACAAGTCATTTGAGGGATTTGATGTGCTGTGAACACACAGTTATGTACGGATGCTGTAGACAATTACAGGAACATGGGTGTTGGCCAGTAAAACTATGCTTTTTTTTAAAAAGGGTATTAATAATTCAATGAGAGTGTTTTGAGGGCACAGAAAGGATTGAAATCAGTCACATTAGCTGAGCTCTAACACCATTCTAGGATGTTATTATCGTTTCAGTTTTTCATACAAAAAGCCAGTCAGTTTTGCTTTGTGCTTGGGAAGGCCACATTAGCCAAACACAACATTACAGGTTTATGGTCTTTTAGCACAGTAATGCCAAAGTAGTCAAAACCAAAAAGTGCTTAAAAACAGGCTTTATGCTACATTTTCTTATAATGCAGAAGTGCAATTATTCTACTATTTATACAGTAGGGGGTTAAAGAATCAAAGACATACTCTCTGGTTGAACTGAACTGTATGTGTGAAAATAATAATAAAATGGTATTACAAATACAGCTGCTGTACAAAATAATCTATACAAATCTTTTCTTTACAGGCACAGTCAATCTGCTATGAGAATAATGAATTTTATTAAACGTATATACAGAGAACGAGTGACAGAGAGGCAATGCTCACTCCTCACTGAGGCTAGCCTGTGTAGAAGGTTTGGGGGGCAGGAGTAATTCTTCATTAGGTGGCCCCAATCCCTTCATTGCCATACTGGCCCCTACCATAACTGGGTAACTCCGGTTTCTCCGAATCCCGCTCAGTCCTGCTATGGAGTTGGGCAGCCCAGGTTGGGTCCCGAAAGAAGGTGCGGCTAAACCGAGCCCAGGACCTGGAGTCACAGCTCTTGGGCCGAGGCTGAAGCGCTTCACCTTGTCCACAAGCCGCAGATTGTGTATGCTCATTTCTGTCTGGGATTGGGATTCCATGAACAGCTTGGCTTCTGCTCCCTGCATCTCCTTCAGAATGGAAGTGGCGGGCCGTGAGGCGAGGAAGTTTTTGTAAGGCGGGTCAGAGGGGCTAAAGTCTATAGGTAGCACAGGACTACTGGGTTTGGATTGGGCAGGGGAGTTTGGGGGTGTTGAGGGCATGGTGTCCGAGCCTGGGGCAATAGGGAATGTTCTTGAAACAGTTTGTGATTTGTTTGGTGTTTTTTCAGCCCGGTCCCAGCTGTGAGGGTTGTAGACCGCTGCGGAAATCCCATTCTCCTGTAGGAGGCACACCAGGCCAAGAGAGGTGCTGGTGGTCTTGGTGTGCTCTCTAAGATTAGTGAAGCTCTCAGCCAGGCTGAGACGGCGTGGCGTGCAGGGGGTCGTGGCTGGAGTGGAGTGCACAATATTGATGCTCTTCACACAGGGGGCTATGGAGGGCCCTGCTGCCATCACACTGACAGACAGAAAAAAAAAAAAAATTACCTTAGATGTATAGCCAGGATTCATGTACTTCACACAGAAACATTTTGCTGGTAATAATTAAAATGTTTTCACACATGAGCCATGCATCCTGCCTCATTGTCCTGCAGTCTTTAAGACAATGGTCATCTCAGTGACGTTAGTCAAAATACTGTAGAGCAAAATGCCAGGCTGGAAAGGTGCTTTTAACAACATTGACAGTGTCACATTGTAACCTTTACTCTGCCAATGAATGAGAAGTTAAAACACGCCTCCTCTGAAACAGTTAGACTGGATTGGGTAAGTTAAAGTAAGTTTGGTTAGAAAGACAAGTGAACATCATGCTGGCACCATGAGACCACCTCTCACCCTGAGTGGGTGAGGCTCAGAGAACCTGCTCTAAGCCTGGCCCCAGAACAACATGGTAAAGTGCTCCTGCCCCTTCCTCCTCCTCCTCCTCATCACATGATCTGTGGAAAGTCAATTGTATATAGTGTGGCTGCTAAAAGACACCTCCTGGGAACCGTCTCTGATCACAAAACATTTAAACCTCACCGTTTTCTGTGTCCATTATGAAAGGTTGGCTGAATACTTTTGCACACCGCACTTTTCAGTTTTTCATTTGTAAAAAATATTTTGAATCATGTATAATTTTCTTTCCACTTCGTGTTGGTCTTTCACATTAAATTCCAATGAAATATATTTATGTTTGTGGTTGTAATGTGACAAAATATGGAAAACTTCAAGGGGTATGAATATTTTTGCAAGCCACTGTATTATTGGATCATAAGTTAATTTATAGTTGAACACATAGCTAATAAGCTAATATAGAGCAAGGTGTTTCACAGTGTTGAATGTCATATTTGTCAGTTTAATCAGTCTGTGGGACTGCATGTATTCTTTTTGTTTAAGAACTTGTGCTCTAGCCTGCAACACTTTGACTCCAGGATGTATTCACTTGGAATTCACTGTCCCTTAACAAGAACAAAAACGCAAATGAAGTGAAAGATGGATTTTAAACCATCCATCATTTGCCCAAAATATTTCTACAAGTGCAAACAAAAACGTGAGAGATGCCTCTCTTGCTAGGATGTTTGCCAAAAACAGTAGGTAGCTGGCAGCTGTGAATTCTTCCATCTCTCTGTTTAAAAGCAACCAAATGAAAAGCACCAACTGGGCAGTCTGACTAAAAGGAATGTTGAGTCTTAAGCACTCTCTAGTGGTGAAAAAAAGATGTACGGCACTCACCTCGGAGTGACTCTGGTCAGCTCATCAGAGGGGTGGAGTATCCGGCAGGTAGTGAAGGTGTAGGTAGAGTTTGTGTGAGACATACATTTACCAGGAAAATGCACTGGGAACAGCAAGAGAAATACATTAGAACACACCTATAACACACACAGACACACACACACACAGAATGATTTAAAACTGTATCAGAAATTGAAACACTAAAATATGCACTACCTCCTATAATAGACTCTACTTATATGGCACGAAAAAAAGAAAACTTTGAAACTTGAGGTAAAAAGCTTTGGTCAGACAAACAATGAAACTTTTTTTTGTAATTCTAGCTTAGCAATAGCAATTCTAGCACAGTCCTAGCATAGATTTATTCTGATACAGTTTTAAATAGACAGATAGGACAGAAGGAAATGCAAGAACCAGGATCAGCATTAGATTTTAAATTTGTCAAAAATAGATTAAAAGTGGAACAATAATATTGCTAAAGAGGAATAAGTATAAATCTGCATTCTTGTGAGACATAAAGTAAATATGCAACACTGTATAATGTGTCTGTGTGTGTGTGAGTGCACTTATAAAAACCACAGCAGCGGCCTGACCCATGTCTTTATATTTGTGTGTGTTAGTGGGTGTGAATGTGACCCACTGGCCACTGATAAGAGTTTTAGCTCTTTCTCAGTCATGTGAGCAAGTGTGATCAGAGTACACTCAGAGTGTGTGATCAGAGATTAGAACAGAACATTGACACTTGAGCATGTGACATATACGTTTTACTCCATGACCTTTTCCTGGATGCTAGACATGTTGTAAGGCTCACTTAGGATAGTGAAGGGCTATAGATTGAAGTCATTCAGACTTCCCCATCGCCTCTTTTCAATAGGCAAGATTTCTGTGTAACCAGCGGTCACAATCATACTCACTAACACTGTCAAAGCCAAGCACTAAAGATGAGAAAAGGGAATTTACGCAGATATTAACACAACTGAATGGGTGCGGGAAATGAGAATGATGCCCATGGTAGCAGTGGCACAACTTGTATAATAAACTTTAATAACTACCTACAGTAGCATCTCTCACACACACACCATCATTGGGCAATAATATGCACTAAATCAGTACACAAGACTAGATGCATAATTAATCCCAAAGTTCTTCCACAGACACCATTCTCATTTCACAGCACCAAGAGAAAATAGAGATGATTCGAATGTGAAAACAAAGAACATATGTAACAAAAAAAAAAAAACTATACTCAAAACCACTGTGACATCACACGGCAGGCAGGGATGAGGTAGTTGTGAGCTCACTGTACGCTGTGTAACAGGAGAGGTATCACAGACAGAAGACACGTGACAAAACAGGCACATGTCCCCAGCATGCTGCTACATTCCACTGGGTTTGGCTGGGGGTGGGCAGTGGGTAGGGAATGTGGTCAACCCTCAGGTCAACATTAAGATACTCCCTCACCAGATGGCATCTCCTCCTTCTCCTCCTCCTTCTGTGCGTCTCCTGTCACTTCGTGAAACTCTGGCACTGTCCCTCGTCCATCTTCTTGGTGCTGTACCCCCTGCTGATGGAGGGTGGAGCTTGGTGAACAGGTCAACGAGCCAAGGCCTGAGGTACTGAAAGTAGGCCGAGAGATCTGATGCTCTCCTGGCTCATCTTCCTCCAAGTCTGTGAACTTATAGACCTCTTCGAGGTCCAGCTGGAGATGGCGGTAGCCCTTGGTCACTACCCCTGGCCGAGCGTCTAGAATTCCACCAAGGTTGGGCTGTGCCAGCTGCTGCCACGCATGCAGAGTCGCCGACCCTGAAACAAATCACAGAGACACAGCAAAGATCAGATAAGGAGCTATTAAAAATGTAGCACTGCATACTGGCTGTGTGATGTCAATAGACTTCAATAGAGGAATCATAATTAATGTTGAGCAAAATTCTGAGCAAATATGTCCTGAGAATACCCCTGAGACAAATACCCCTATACCCTGTTTATACAAATGGTATGATCATTTGAAATGAATCACAAGATTATGATTAAACTATTATGATGTGATGCACGAAAGACATTTTTAAAATAAGGAATTGGCTCAAGGTAGGCAAACTGTTTCACAAATGTCTGAGCAATAAAGATTCAACCTAATAAGACAGGTCTTTAAAAAAAACTGTCTAAAGTTATAACACAATAAACATGATTAGGAGGTGAGAAATTGTTAGATTAAAGGGAGGATAATTAACTTCTCTAAAAATAACATTACATAAAACAGAAGGATATTACACTTTAATATCCTTAATGACTAACCTCAGGAAATTCTCTAATTATTGTCTTTGAACAGGATTTTGTGTGACGTAGGCAGCTTCTGCTGTGTGTGTGTGTGCGTGTGTAATTAGAGATTAAATGAATCCCAGGACAGTCGACTGAATTTGTACATGTGATCTGACAAATCAGTGAAACCCAGGGACATTTTGACAGCTTACTTGTAGAACCGATTTAAAAAGTTACTTCCTGAATCATAAAGAACATCAGTTCATTCCAACTTTAAACTATTTGATTTAAATTACACGCATATTTAACTACAGCTGAACATAATCATAATATATCCAAAATCTACTGGCACTAATAAAGTGAAAAAAGAAGAATGTTATTTTGCATTATTTATCTAAGCAATATTAAGTGCCTTAGATTGTCAAACCTGATGATGTTTTGATCATGCATGCATTGCTCTGAGGCTTAAGGAACAGAAACAGTACATAAAAATGAGAGAAGAGGAGTAATGTGAGAAAATAAGGGCAGAATTTATTGAAGAATTAAAAAAAATAATAATAAAAAAAAAAAACAGACTGAAATACAAGACAAGATGTTTACGGTGGTTGAACTGCAAACTGAAATATGACGGAAATGCAAAGGATCAAATAATATAGAAGAAAACAGAAGGAAAAAGAAAGGGAAAAGAAAGAATGTATTATACTAATCCAACCAAAGAGCAATGTCATGCTGAATACTACTTTATGAGGATAAGTCAAATGCAGACAGTATTTATTATTTTGCATTATTTACTGCTGATAGGCATCACAAAAGTTTCAAAATTTGTCTACATAATCTCCATTTCATTTAATCTAAGTGATCCAGTGCTTAACAAGTGTCCAGATTCCTCTAAAAACATGTTAATTTGACTCAATTACACCTAAATTATCAGCTGGATTTATAACTGATTTGACATAAAAAATAAAGTGGATGAAGACAGGATACATCCAGCAGGTGGGAGCAGTGAGCTGAATTTGTAATGCACTGATGATGCGTTACTGGATGCTATAAGAAAATATAGCATGTGTTAAAAGACAGACACACCCATCAAATATAATAAAATATTAGATCCTTCACCACATAATTAAAAATTCATAAGGAGTTCATAATTGCTACAAAGTGAATTTTGTCTCTATATTACACATTGCTGCACACATTACAGGCAGAAAGTAGTGTGCGCATTCACACACACAGAGTGTGGCTAAATCTCGAACCAGCAGCGGGGTTGTGTGTGTCTGAAATAGAACGAGTGCTGTGTGGAGAGGTTGTCTGAGTGCTGGTGTATTAGAGCCCAGAGTGTGTCTAAGAGATGCAGGGCCGCTGGCCTGCCTTCATTCTGTTCACCTTCTAAAGGCTTGACGATCTGCAGCTTCTCGGGCAGGTAGGAGCGGCTGCTGTACACAGAGTAGACCGAGTGCAGATTGCCCAGAGATAGGATGCTGTCTGTATGTGTGAGTGAACCTCCTCCTTCTCCATCACTGTCTCCACATGACTCTCTCTTCTCCTCAGCTAATGCCAGCAGTTTGCGTTCCCTTTCCTCCTCAAAAAAGCGGTGCTCGCTCAGGTAGTTGTCACGGCGAAGCGAGAGCCTTCGTAGCGCCAACTCCAGGTCGTGAGAACCAGGTGTGCCAGGAGTACCAGGCTTCTTGTTCGAGTCTTCTGAACTGACGGAACAAATAAGAGAAGAATATAAATGTTATTTCACCAAGAGAACACTTTCAAACAAGGCGTAACTATATATCCAAACTCCTGCCGTTATATTTACCACTCAGTATGGTCAGTATGGCTTTCCAGAATCATGCTGTTGGTGCGGTTGTCCAGGACACTGCCTTCTCCCCCATAAACACTGGATCTGGGTGTATTCAGACAGCTGGAGTGCCTAGAGTTCATGGATGACGTCTGATTGGAGCCTGGGATGTTCATGGGGGAGGGGCAGAGTGAGCGTTGGCGAACCACCTGATTGATGTTGCGCACGGTCTGGAAGACTCGCTTGGGGTGTAACCTGGAAAAAATGCATTCCCATGTGCACGCACACACAGAAAAAATACATGTATTTTATGTAAACAGACAAATTTGTTAAATCAACGTTACACCAATAACTACCAAAGAAATTAAACACAAGCTCAATCAAGCTCTATACCAGCTTTAAAGCAAAATGAACAGAAAGGGCATTTTAGGTATTTGTAGAGTTAGTGAACTGATACCTCTGATCTTCCACTTCCGGGTCAGACATCTGAATCTCTTTCCTCATGGTCCCTTCGATTTCAGCAGCTAAGGAGTCCTGTGTCATACATAAAGCATTACACAAAGCAAACAGATACAATGGTCATTTACATCACCCAGCTGGTGAACCACAAGTTCTGATACTGTATTCCATATTTTCCTGAGGCTGCACAATCAGCCCATCATACAGTCCTCTCTGCATAATTAGCTAGATTTACATGGGTCCACAGAAATATGCAAACTAGTCACACATGCAAAACCATAGATATAAATATTATCCATCTAGTTATAGATAGAAGAGAGAAGTCTCACATAAGTCACATACATTACCTTACACTAATCATAATAAACCTGCACTTTTATCATTAGTATACCTGAAATAATCAGAAATGTATTTTCCCTTCAGAGAACAACTGACTTTTAATGTAAGAAAATGCCATTTTAAATAAATATAACCCCAAAGTCCTACCATCCGAGTCTATAGCAAACTGATACCTTTACACTTGTAATTCCAGTCTGGCTACACCAGTATCTGTCCTTTCAACCCTGTATAGAATGATCTCATAAGCCAACTCTACACTGCTGGAGATTAAAAACAACACAAGCACCTTGTAAGAAAAGAGCCAAAAACACAAGGTGCATCAGTTGCAATGATGCACATGACAAACGTTACGTATAGCTGGACTGATGGAGTTAACAGAGTTCAAGAGTTCTTGCTCTTTCGTGCATTTTCAGCCAGTTTATTCTGCAAATTTCTGTTTCTCACCATGGGAAAAAAGCCAAGGGAGTGAAAGCGGCGTGGCGTGCTTTGAGGCACCGTCCTGTTCCTGAAGTTCTTCAACTCCTCTTGGGCTTCATGCAGCATCTCCATACACTCTGCGAATTTATCCTCTAGCTCCCGTAGCTGTAGAGTGAAAGCAAGAACAAGAGATCTTTTGAGGCTGCATCCTATCAATATCGAAATCATGCCATTCCTCCAACTTCTAAAACCTTCTTAGGTTTGAATATGCAGATTATTTTATTTGGCCAAAGTGCTGTCCATTTCAGAATGACATTACCTCAGCAGTGAGCTGTCTCTGGGCATCCTTAGCAGCTCCCAGGTGCTGTGTGAGCTCCTCATTTTCTACTGCATACTGCAAAACACACACCCGCACCATCAACTACAGCCTGGTAAGATGCCCAAACAGAACCAAAAACCATAAAGGCTGACTGAGGAACAGCCTGTAACCCACCTATAAAGTCAAACACTTACACATTTAACCTTTTTCTGGAGGTCCACTATCTGCGAGAGCAGGTGTGTTATCTCTTCCTGCTGCCTGGAGGCATCTTCTGTCTTCTTCGCCAGCTCCTCCGCAATTGATGAGATCTGTAGGTTAGCATCCCCTATGAGGGCAGAAAAAGAAAATTGGCGTCAACAACTTGCTGATGAAGGCATCACTAAAATCTATACAAGATGTTTAATATTTCACATAGAAATTTGCAAACCCCATTTCCATACAAGTTGGAACACTTTCTAAAAATGTAATAAAAACTGAAATCTGTAATTTGTTCATTCATTCAAACCTTCATTTAACAGACAAAAGGACAAAGGAAAGATTTTCAGTGTTTTCAGTAACAAAGTTAATTCTATTTGCTAAATAAACTCATTTAGAAATTGAAGCCTGCAACACATCCAAATGTTGGGCATTTTTACCACTGGGTCACGTGACAGTTTCTTTTAATTATACTCTTTAATACCTCCACATCAATGGTATCTTTACATATATGCAGATCACTCATGTCGTGGGTGCACCTCCACGCCATCACAGACACTGGTTTTTGCACTTTTCTGGTCTTTGGCACATAGATATAGACATCCAGTTCTTTCCCCAAAATAAGCAGAAATGTGGACTCATCTGACCACAGAAGCCGTTTCCACCATCTTTTGGTCCATCTCAGATGATGAGGCCCAGAGAATGCGCTGGTGTTTCTGCACAAAATTAACATACGGCTTTCTCTTTGCATAACACAGTTTCAGGTTGCATTTCTTGACGCAGAATTGGACTGTGTTAAATGACAATGATTTTCCATCGTACTTCCGTAGCCATGACTGTTTCTCAAACAATACAGGCTTGATGGTCACACACATTCAGAAGCGGTTTCCACCCATGGCCTTCTCGCACCAAGATTTCCCCCAACTCCCTGAATCTTTTTACATTATGAACTGTAGATGGTGAAAAACCTAAAGCAGTGGTGTCCAATCTTATCCACAAAGGGCCGGTGTGGGTGCAGGTTTTCTTTCCAACCAAGCAGAAGCCACACCCTAATGAAAGTCAAGATCCACTGATTAAAAACATGTGTAATTGGTGTGGCTCTTACTTGACTGGAAGTAAAGCCTGCACCCACACCGGCCCTTTGTGGATAAGATTGGACACCACTGACCTAAAGTCCTCGCATATCTTGAGCTAAGAAACACTGTCTTTGAACTGACTGACGATTCTCCAAAGAAGTTTGTCACAAAGTGGTGAACCATGACCCATGAATTACAGATTGCAATTTTATTGCAACTTTTCTGGAAATGGGGTTTGTTACTGAAAGATATGCAGACAGTAATGCTTTAAAAGGAAAAGGAGCAATATGTGATAAATCATTTTGCTGCCAGCAGTGTACTTTAACATAAATACTTTAACAAATATATTTAACTAAAAGGATGTGGGAATGTTTTTATAGCTTTGCCTTGGAAGCTTGCCTGCAAAAATCACACTGGGAAAGGAGCAGTTTAACAAATATATATAAAAAAAATGGTAACAGCAATCAGTCTGTCTGTAGATGGCTATAACTTTGCTAGCTTTACTGTGATCAAGTTGAAGTAAAAGCGTGATCGATTCAGCTTTTAAACAGATCAATTCACTAAAATCTGTAGTTCTTATTATTATGGTATGCCTCATGGAAAAGGCTTTCCCATAATGTTCAAACATTAAAAAATAAATGCAGCTACAGTTTACTTTTACATGCATCATGCTCTTTGGAAAAATACTGAAAATAGATCTGTGAATCTATAACCTCGATTTTGACCCAATTACATGAACAGGATTGAGAGCACCAGCAACACACTGATGTCCTGACTGGCAATAAGATAGACAAAAGAAAATTAGATAAGATAAAGCTTTATTAAGCTCACAGCTGGAACTTAAACTCCTGTAGCAGCATGATACGGCACTACGAACAGTAGGGTAGGAAAAATAAATAGAAATATGACAGTAGCTTTGACTTAATATGATCAGTATAGAGAAATCAGTATTTAGAGCTCTCTCTCATTCTGAACATTTCCATGTATAAAAGGTAGTGACATTGTATTCAGGTGTACTCACTGAGCTCTTTCACACAGTCATTAACCAGCTGCTGTTCCTTCTCCTCATAAGAGATGGTCTCCGTCTCCAAGTGACATGCCTACTCAAACATGTGAACATTAAGTAGAGAAATCTTGTGTTACTAACAATACAGGCATCACGTTTCTCTTAACCTTCCTTGTCATTTCCCCATTTCAGCTGTCTAAAGTGTACTATAGTGCCATCAGATCTGTAAATAAAATCTACACCCCTGCAAAGAATATACTGGCACAGTTACAGTATAACTTGTTACGGGAAGTCTCATCTTCTCAAAAAATCTCTTATTGTCTGTGTTTTTGCATTCAAGAGCATTTGTCTAGCAAAGTGTATTCCACCCACTCCGGGGTCAGACGTACATGAACCACTCAGTGACGTGAGGGAAAGCGTAATGCTGTATATGAACAAAGAGGCAAGTTTTGGAAGATCTTTTTTTTTTACCTGCAATATGAGCTGTGCATTGCTACATTACTCACTCACCTCAGATCGCAGCACAATGTTCTCCTCCTCCAGGTCTTTGAGCTTCTTCTGCAGTGAGTCAAGAGGGAAGTAATTTGGTACAGACAATGAGGAATCATTCCGTGGGATCCTGAAAAAGAAATAAAACTATTGGTGAGTCTGTAAGATCCCTGATCCCATCCCTGCTGTAAGCAATTAATAGGAAATAATACAAGGCATGCTGTTATCAGAAATATATCAACAATGTGATGTAGCCTGACACAAAGTGGAGCCTCCTTCCATAAATGTAAAAAAAGGTCTCCATTTATAAAACTTAACCATAACAATTATTCTTTGTACAGTAAAAATGGTGTAAATTAAACTGCACTGGCAACACTGTTCATTCAATCATTCATTCAGTCATTACTTAAATCACCCAGTAACAGTGGCTGAGATAATGAATCCCAATGCTCACTGTGCAGAAAGCAGGGGCAGAAATACCTAGGGGCAATCTGGTATCTTCAATTCACCTGACAGCATGTCTATGAACTGTGGGAGAAACCCGAGCTCTTGGACGAAGCCACGGGGAGAATATGTAAGCTCCACATAGACACAGGGGAAAACATGCAAACTCCACACAGAAAGGACCCTGGCTGCCCAGCTTGGGAATTGATCCCAGGCCTTACTTGCTACGCAACGACAGCATTACCCACTATGCCACCAACACTGTTGGAAATATTAAATGAAACCCAGCTAGTGAAAAATAGTCAACAGAGGTGGTGGTTTTAAGGCTCACGGGGTAGAGGTGACCGACTCTCCCTCGCTCTCCTCAGCAGCACTGGTGTAGAACTGGAGCAGTTCATCCTTCATAGACAGATCATGACGTAGCTGAGAAACCTGCACAGACAGCACAGCGGTCAGGACCCACAGGTCAGTGCAACAGTGCAACACAGCAGCGCGAACAACTTGAACACATACCAACATATTGGCAGATAAAATACTTCTGGTTATAAACCAAGAGTCATTGCATGGCCATAGTACTGGTTTAGATACAATCATCTCACGTTTTTTAACATGCTCATGGCTAAAGTATATTTATAAACTGTGGCAGTAATTTATTAAAGTAATTAAGGTGAAAAGAATCAAAAATGTGAGTCAGAGTGTACATGAAAATTAGTTATCTAAACTATGTATAACTAAAATATTTCTAAGGGTATGTAGAATCATACCATCAGTGTTGTGCCAGTTCAGACTGGAAGTAAACTAGTTCAAAGTTTAGTTAATACTAATGAAAATGAACTAGTTCACATTAATTATTCATTTAAAATATTTTTTTAATAAATTCACAGCTCTAAAAATGAACTAGTTCATGTTTATTTGTTCCTAACTTTCCTCAATAAATATGGAACCTATATAGAAGAACCTATTTCTACCATCCATCACCAGCCCTAAATCACTGTTACTCCCAAACTAAAAGAATTATACCACTGAACAATCACAGACCCGAGTTACATTTACACTGCAAAGATATGTTCATGCATTCATAAGCCTGGTGTTATTTCATAATGAAGATTATACTACAGCTGTCTGTGGCCTTTACAGTAAAAGTCTAACAGACCTTCTGCTGACAATGAAAAGGTATATTGTATAAGGACATTTTATTTAGACAACTTTAACAAAACAAAATAGATTCATTCGGATTAATGGAAAAAATATTTCTGTAATAAACCGTTTCATTATTTTATCTCTACTAGAACACTCAGTAGTTCTTCTAAACAAAAATAGTTTACATTAAGAGTGTAAGCCAAAGGTGTCCAGTCTTATCTGAGAAGGGCCAGTGTGGATGCAGGTTTTCTTTCCAATCAAGCCAAAGGCACACACTGCTGAAAGTCAAGATCCATTGATTAAATACATTGAATAAAAACAGGTGGAAAGAGGTGTGGCTCCTGCCCGACTGGAAGGAAAACCTGCACCCACACCAGTCCTGTGTGGATAAGACTGGACACCCCTGGTATATGAGCTCCATGATTTGTAAGTTTACTAAGATTTATGTATGTTAGACACGTTTCAAAAGGACCTCTGACAAGTAAACAGGAAAGGCCTAAGCTTCCACATCAACAGAAACCACCGAGTTAACGGGATAACCGACTCAAAAGGTAGGAACGTCACTTTATAAGCTTCATACAAGGTGTCAGAAGCCAAATGGTAAATCTCTGAGGTATTACATTCCTAATATTCATAAAGGGATACTGTTCAATACACTGAGACTTTACCTGATGATAAATAGTTGTTCATGCATTATTCTACATTTAGGGAGTTAAACTCGTCGTTTAAGTATAAATTGGAGTGAGATAATTAAACGTATTGGAATCACATGTTTAATTCATAAATTAAAACATGCAATTAAGCTTCATCTGCATCTATTTCCACACTTGGTCATAGGAGGGCACTGGGCTGAGATAATTATCACCTTCTGACCTCTTCTGCCCTACACGGCTTTCCTACAACCATTAGAATTTTTCAGTTTCCTGAGAACTGCCTCAGTTAATAAAGAAATATCTAATTATATGGCAAATTGTATTTCTATGCTGAAACGGCAGAAAGTTAAAACTCATCTAAAGATGGAATAATTGGAAGGACAAAAATGCTATCTGGGTCTCACCTCTTCGCGTATGTGCTCCACTTGCTCTTCCAGAAACTCATTTCTTTCACTCAAGGTTTTGTTTTTCTTCAGCAGGGACTGACCTATGCGTGCTGCTAACTCCAAGTCCCGTTCTTTCTGCAGAGAGAAAGGCGCAAACTGTATTAAATCAAAAGTCTTACTTTTTAATAATAATTAATAAACATAACATTTTAAAAGCTTTGCTAGTTAATTTTCCAGCCATATATTCAGGGTTTATCAGTACAGTTCCATTAGACGATCCAATAATATAGCAGCATGCTCGATAATTTTAAATATTATTTGACAGTGGCAAAGGAAAGACTTGTTGAGATTACAGTGTGAAGAAACCTTGAGAGGAACCAAACTCATAAGGGAACTCATCCTCTTCTGGGTGATTCCAGACAGTGATAAAACACTGTATATTTAAACAGTGTAGAGATATAATAATCATGGTGCTTAATTTTTTTTTTACACGTCTGAATAAGGGGAGAACACAGCCGTGACTATCTTACCTCTTCAAGCAAACGTGTAACCGCATCTATGTCATTGTATGTCTTAGTCATCTGGCCCACTCTTTCAGCACACAGAACTGCACAGAAAACAGAGAGAACTCAATGTAGTCATAATCAAATGCACATCAGTTATTGCAACCTATTAAAGTATTTATAAAAGTTCCTTATATCAGTGCAGTTTGGGAGAGTCTGAGCCTCATACATTTGTTCTTGCCTGACAGGAGTGGAACCTGATGTGGTGATCTGCTGTTGCAGCTCATCCACATTAACGTTTTGTGTTGTGTATTCTGAGATGCTTTTCTGCTCACCACAGTTGTAAACAGCACTTCTTTGAGTTACTATAAACTTCCTGTCAGCTCAGAGCAGTCTGGTCATTCTCCAATAATCTCTCTCTCATCAACAAGGCGTCACAAGGCGTCTCTCTCAACAACCCTCCAGTCACAAAATGTTTTTTGTACCATGCTGTGTAAATGTTGGAGACTTGTGTGTGAAAATACCAGGAGATTAGCAGTTTGATAAGAACATCATGTCATGATGAAAGTGTGACACACACTTCACAGATCATAATTTTTCTTCATTCTCATGTTTGATATGAACATCAACAGAAGCTCTTGACCTGTATTCACATGATTTTTTGGCACTGTACTGCTGCTACATGATTTGAAAACTGTGTGAATGAGCAGTTGTACAGGTGTTCCTAATAAACAGGACGGTAAGCATCCCTATCTATCTCCGTCTGTCTACAGTAAATGCACTGGAGAGACAACAGATGCCATTGCACAATCTTTCCGACACTGACGAGATGCAGTGAAAACCACATGACAACCATTGTTTAGGTTTTATTTTTAGGAACACTAAACAGCTAATTACCCATCAGAAACCAAATGTTTGTTCCATTAACAATATGTGATGAAATGAAACCAGTAAACTTTTCAAAAACTACAGGAAGTAGAGATAAATGATACAACTAGGGAACAATCAGACATTGTAAATCAGATGTTAAACTGGTTAGTCATTATAAACCATGCCTGATAACCTTTAATTCTCATACTTCCACCCATAAGATTCAAACACAGGTGTGGTCAGTGGGTGAACAGGAGTGGGGCAGATACCAGTGTTAAGTCAAATAGATCTCTTTGTAAGGTACATGATCACCACCATGTAGTTATGCTCTCAAAAATGATGTATGACCACAGTTGGAACAGTCATACATGAAACCAAGCAATCTAAGTGACATACGTGTGTTCATCATACAAAGAGTCACAAGAGGTCAAACCTGTTCCAGATACAAGATATGTATACATTATAACTGATGAAAGCCAGGGAGCTGGGACATTGTAGCCTGCCTGGGGCATTGTCCTTTTCAAAAGTGGAAAAAAAAAACCCAAACAAAACTTTACCTTCTTCCAAAGTATAAGGTTCCCCATCTTTCTGTTGATCATCAATATAGTCTGAACCCGTGAAGCTGGACAGAGCTGAATAATCCAGCACCTCAGACGAGTCATATTCATAGCTTTCCTCAACTGAGTTGTGAGGAGACAATTCCATGGTCTTAACAGCCTAGTGACGCAAAGCCCGGCCGCCACTGGGCCTGAGGTCCTGAGCCTGCTACAACACGGTCATGTTTGGCCATTTATTTTGCTCAGAGTAACAAGCCTCCAGGTACACACAACACTGCCTGGTGCCCACACCTGCAAACAGACTGTGACTCAGATACAGGCCACTACCATTTACCTGACTACGAATCTAAGGGGAGCAGCACATATGATCAGATAAACTATTTTAGCAAAATCTAATTCAGTGTTCTAAAAAGTAACATACAAAACATTTCAACAATTATTCAAAGCAGTAACACTTGCATAGTGTCTATTTTACAAACAAGGTACCAGTTCCCTAACTAAATCAAAATCAAACACCCCTCTCCAGAATCTAGAATGGTTTGTTCCCATAATGAACCATGGCAACCTGTTAAGGCGTAACAGAGTTATCTTTGGCTACACCTGCTGAGGAGGCGTGGCCACCTGATATCCTCAGGTGAGTCTGTTTTCCTATGGCCATGCAAAATTCAAACACAACAGGGAGAGGTGCAAACAGCCCTGCGCAAATTCATATTATATTAGACTTCAGTGAATGTTACTTCACTGCTAAATTGAAGACATGGAACATTCCTTAAAAAAAGTTTAAAGGTGAACAATGATTAAACATGCCACACTAAAACACACTATGCCATTTTGCGTCAGTAAGTGTGTGCTGTGTTTTGTGAAGCACAAATGCAAGCAACTCTCTAACTTGCTGCATTTCCTCCATTTGATTTAAAAGTATGATTGTGATGCTCTTTGCGTTGTTCTGACCTATGAGTGATGAGCATTCACTCGCCACTGGCCCCACATTCCTATGGAAACATGGCAGTCATTTACATATACTCTGAAAAGCAGGGGGGAAACTGTGGCCATGGCAGTGAATAAGAATGAGAACTTTTATGTGGCCTCAACAACAAACTATACAAAGTTATTCCAATCGTGCTCTCCACCATTTCACAAAATAGGAAGAATAGGAGAAAAAAAAACAAAAAAAACAACTATATCATGGAGTCTCATTCTGGTCCAAGTCAAAAAGGGTCAGAGTGAAATTCCCCAAATTCAATGCAGATCAAACATGCCCCTCTAGCATGGGTCAATGGATCCATACATCATGAATGAGGAGTACTCTCCCACACTACCTCACAATATACACATAAAAACTAAAGGGAACAATAAAACTTTAAACAATGCTGCAATAGAAGTCAAGTGAAGCTAAATTAATGTCTAGGTGGTTTTACTGAAGGTGATCATTGACCCAAATATAATACCATAAACTGCTTCACTTTAATAACAACAAGTGTAAAGCAGGCTGCTGTTTATGCACATTTGTATTTTATGTACTTTACTACTTAGACTACAAACCAACTTTTACACAAGGCCATTAAATAAACAAATCTTCATGATAGACAGAAAAACAGTGAATGTTGTTTTCTATATAGATTACTTTCTGTTTATGAGTATAGTCAGGCTCAACGTACAAGCTAATCTACATCAGGCCTTTCAGGAGAGAAGAGGAGTGTTTTCAGCTGCTTTTTTTCAGATTTCATTCAATATTAATTCATCACCCCACACACACACACTTTGTCTTGCTATACTTTTGAGGATCTTCCACATCATTATTAATACAGCTAATTAATACTAACCCAAATCCTAACCTTAACCACAGTAATGAAAAGGAAACTTTTTGGCTCTATTTATTTTTGTTGTAAGCTACAACATGAACCACTTTCCTTATGGGGACCAGCAAAATGTTTCCACAAGGTCAAAAATATCAGATAGTCCTAACCTTATGGGGACTTTTGGTCCCCACTAAGATATAAAACACACACCTATTGTAAGTGCAATGATTTTTTAGGAATTAGCCATTAAATTTTAAAGTAGAGGAGGATTCATTGCATACTAGAATATTTTACACCCTGAAAAGAGAGCATGAAATTCAGCAAATGAAACCATTTTTTAGTAATCTAGCCACAAAACCTTTTGTGTTCAAAGTACATTACATTTACTAAAAGACGACCTATTGTCAATATATTAACCTAAGAAAACGCTGCAGTCAGAAGTCAGAATTAAAGCTACTTAGGGCCAAGACTCAGAGATAAATGGTTCTGTACATTTAACATTTACCTTATTCTGCAGTGCAATACGAGTCTATTGAACAGAGATAAACAAAAACCTTGGGTCATTTATGTAACCTGCTAATTTAGATAATAAGGCATCATTCAGCCACGCCTCTTAAACAGATTTCACCCTGGTTACTGTCAACATAGTGTCACCTACATTTTGCTGTGGCACGAACATTACATTGCAAAACAGAGCTGTGTTAGTAACTGCCTCAAACAAAACTTCAGCAGGCTACAGGGTGTCTGATGCAATAATTGCTGCGAGGAGAATTTATTGCCTGCTGTAGTGATGCCACTGTGAGCATCCTCACAACCTGTGTCCTCTCGCCCCTTTATCAGCCAGCACTTTCACTTCGCTTTTACGCTTTTGCTTTTTATTGATGTCATGAACATTTCTTAAATCCTTTTGAACCACTCATGCCATTATCTCTCCATCACACTCTCTCTTCTCTCTGTGCTTGTCTCGCTCACTTCATGCCTAATTATTGTTCATATTCCCACAGCCAATTGACCCTATTTCCCTAGGCAAGCAAATGACCATCTGGTCTTACCATCCGCGCATTCTTCATAATACCAGTCCAGCTCATAGTAGTCAGCCTCCACAAATCTCTGCATACTCAGTCTCCTTCAGCTGTGAGTAGCAGCTCCTTCTGTCCAGCACCCGAGGTCTCAAATTCACACACGCTCTCCCAGTGGCCCATTCTCTCCACCACCATCTTGAGTAAAGGTTAACAACTGAAGCTACTTACAGCATCCCATCTAGAGTGGGATGAAGAGAGATGAGTGAATTATGAGGCTGCAGTGATAATCAAAACTGCTGCGCAGGAAGCCTTACGGTACGGCTGTAGTCAAGGTTGTATCAGGCGCACCGAGGTGAGCCAACTTCCTAGTTGTGTAGCCAATCAGACTGCGTTACATCAATGAGCGTCAGCAGATCATCACCCATCCCCCCCTCCTTCCCTTTTCCGTCAGCCAGAGCTCCCTATTTCCATGGTACCTCCCTCTGTCAGGGTTACCATAGCAACTGGCTCTGATTCCAGCCTGAGGTGGTATTTGCTGCCTAACTTCTCTTCTACTTCCTCAGACTTTTCAACCCTCCGTTCTCTTTTGTGCACCCGATTCTACTTGTGTGTCGATGAATGATTCTGTATGAACAGAAGCTACAGAGTTAGTCTAAGAGTGTACATTTTTGGCTGCCAAATGAGGCTGGATGAAGTAAAGAAAGGGACAAACAAATGATCCACACTGCCTTTTTGCCAAAAGCATGAATGAAGCATGAACAGCAACAGAAAGTCATATTTATGCATTAATCTGAATCGTGATTTGAGATGACATGATATAAAATATGGAATAAAATCAACCAGTCATGAGTCTTAGCCTCTTTATGTAATTTCCGGTGACGGAGGAAACGATTCATGTGCAGACACCTTACCAGCTGACTGGCTTTTGGCTCGTGAGATCAAGGAGGCGAGGTAATGGAGGTGTAAACACAGGAAAGATGTAGTGTAATGGCACTAGCCAACATTCTAATCATGGCATATATGACTAGGCATATATGTAACAAATTAAGACAAGCTGTGGAAAAGTGAGTCGTCACATATAATTATTATGCAAATGATACAGTATTGCAATGGAGCTGTGCAATTAAGAGTTTGGGGTCTGTAATAATGAGTACAAAGCAATGCATGGCTCACTCCATTTGAATAAAGGATTGGCAACACATTCTATATGTTTATGGGATTATAAACAATCACAATCTTTGTTTTCTAGTGCCAAAGGCTGTAACCTGAATAAAGAACTATGACAGATAAGTATGGGTGTGTGTGACACATTTACTGAGCACCAGGTCATAGACCAAAAGTTCTCAAAAATCTCAAACTGTGTTGCCTTGTATCTATATCCCATTGCCCCTAGGCTCCACACAAGATGAATAACTGCCAGCTAGCTCACTTACTCCAGCCAGCTAGCTAAAATACAGCATAAATAACAAAACAGCTAGACAGACATCAAAACTGCCATACTGGGCTGCTTCCCATGTGTGCATTTGTATTATCTGAGCTTTATTATCTGTGCATTTTGTTATCTGGTATGTACTTTGTTATCCAGACTCTCAAGCACGCAAACTAAAACAGTGTAAAACCAAAAGATCAGTGAAAGATAAACTCACAGAGGTCAAGCAGCTGCACAGGATAAAGCCAAGTTTGAATACAAAAATCCAGAGAAACACAAACTTCACTTCACAACAGTAAATAGCATTAGTGTGCTAGATGGCTTTAGTTCTCCACCACAACAATTTGTCAACTGGCTAATTATACAAAACTCTATGAGGATAAATCAGCTGACTATCTTTCACTAGCTTCTCACCAAATCAGAGACCAATTAAATGTCTTGCATAAAACAATCAATCCCAAATTCTGTCTTTTCTTATTTTTCTTTATTTATAATATTTCTTACTCTCTTTCGCTCCTGATTGGATGAGGGGCACTTGACACACTTGTGCCTAAAGTTATATGTGATGCACTTCCCACTGATTCCAGCCTGAAAAAACATGTCTGTAAATTACTATTAATATTAACTGTCCACTCAACTCATAGCACATCATCTTAACAAAAACACATGCACACTGTAACACAGCTTAAGCAAGTTCCGAAAACCGAAATTTCATGAGTCGACTGGTCCAATAACTGAATTCATAAAGCAGCTGTAAGCTTTGTTAAATTAGCCAAATGTTCTGTACTAATATGTGGACGTCTGACTATCACAGTTCATGTGCTTGTTACACATATCGTTCCACTACCATGGTCATTTACTGATCAACGCTTTGCTGTTAAAGCTGCCTCCACTCTTCAGGGAGGGATTTTGGAGCATGGCTGTGGGGATTTGTGCTCATTCAGCCACAGGAACAATAGTGAGGTTGGCCACTGATGAGGCCTGGTGCAAACGTGTTCAGTGGGGTTGGGACACTGGAGTCCTTTTCCATGAAGATTCCTTACAGTTCCAGTTGTTTTAACCTTATTAATTATTGTCCCAACAGTGGAAACCGGTGTTGTCAGTGTGTAGCTATTTTAATAGTCATTACTCATCTTATTTTATCTGTGTATTCTTTAATTCTTCACATGTTGATGAATAATCAAGGGCATGACTCTCTGCATGACTACATCCTCGTCATTACAGTGGGCCAGTGACAGTGAGAGAATGCAGGGCTTTACAGAACCAGGCTTGGAGAGAGTGAAAGAGAGAGAAAGAGACATGGGACACTGTAAGTGAAGGACTTACGGAAGTATTTAAGGGTCTCCTCGATCTGCTCAACGGTCAGGTCGATGTTGATGTCAGGGGGAATGAGTGGCGTGTGGAGCCAGTCGTCGTGGTCATAGCCGTATATAGTGTCTGCTCTCAACTGATAGTGAGGAAGCTGCTCCTCCAGCAAACTGATGATTTCCACCTCTGGAAGGTCAGTGCTGTTACACACATCTGTCATACACACGACACAGAAAAGAGAGAAGAAACAGGTTACAGGCATTCAAAGGACAATGGAAGAGCATATCTTTTATCTCGAGGTGAATGTTTTATTTTACAAAACAAAGTGAGTAATAATCTAGGGCTGGGACAGAACAGGTGTGACTTCAAATGTTTTATGTACAGTGCCAGTCAAAAGATTGGACACACCTTCTCAGTTAATGTTTTTATTTTATTTTTACTACATTGTAAAAGTCATCCAGACTATGAAGGAACACATAAGGAATCATGTTGTAAACTTAAAAGTGTTAAACAAACCAAAATATCTTTCAGATTTTAGATTCTTCAAAGTAGGCACCTTTTGCTTTGATTACAGCTTTGCACACTCTTCGCATTTTCTCAGTCAGCTTCATGAGGTTATCACCTGAAATGGTTTTCAGTCCCTT
>JAOTRJ010000048.1:20266200-20282191 GCA_028564905.1 Leptodoras praelongus | reverse complement strand
AACCGGAGTACCCGGAGGAAACCCATGCGAACACGGGGAGAACATGCAAACTCCACACAGAAATTTCCCAGGTCGCCCCACCCGGGGACCGAACCCGGGTCCTTCTAGCTGTGAGGCGACGGTGCTATCCACTGTGCCACTGGGTGAGGGCGCACAGAGAAACCTTTTTCCCCCCTGCACCTTCCAGTACTTCAGTCACTCCCCAACCCCCCCTTTATGGCCACTGCTTTAGTTTCACAGAGAGACCTTGTGCTTTGATCCATTTTTTGGCTGAGGCCAAGGCGCACTTGTGTGATAAGGGCTTTCTTTAGCTGCAGCCTCTCCCAGAGATTGATATAGGCCTATTGTTTGGGACACCCTTGACTCCCCTCCATGCCCCCACCCTTTCCCCTGCCAAAAACTATCATTTGAGGTTGTCTAACCATGCTTTAGTTGCAGAGGTAATAATCTGTGCTGCACTGTATTACTGGTACTCCATCATAGTGAAGAATGATATTCCACAGAATATTAAAACAAAATGAATTATTGCCACATACAGGCTCCCGGGTAATGCAGCAGACAAGCATTCACCCCATCAGACAATGAGATCAAATCCTGAAGATGCCACAGTCAGCAGTAGCCAGGAGTGCACAAGAACAAAACTGGCCATGCTCTGTAAATGGGACAGCGTTACTCTCTCCCATCACTTAGTGGCAAATCAGTGGCACTCATCACACAGGGCAATTTTTTTTTTCATGTTTATTAACTGTCTGCCTTCATGTTCATTAATACAAATATTTTTTGTAATAGCTGTTTAGCCACAATGTCATTTCCTAGGTCTCCTTCGGACGCTGCAGTAGGGTCACTAGCTGCCGAGATTTTGAAAGGAGTTGGATGCCAAGATGGGACAAGAACCAAGAGTGCTACTGAAGCTTCACTCCCAATACACTTACTCTAGCTAATTTTGTATTTAGTGATTGTACTGTTCACTGTGAAAATAAATTATAAAGCACTTGCTTTTCCAAAGACTCAGCATTGTGTTAAATGAAAATTAAAGCTTAATATTTCATGTTACTGTAAATCAATACATCCACATCAATATTGCCTGAGCATTTTTTTTTTTGTTAGCAGATCTATGTATATTGTCGATACAGGTCCTATCCCTGATCCTGCAGATCCCCCTGACCTGCACATTTCTGCATTGTCCCTGCTCTAAGCACATCCACTTCAACTTCCAATGGTGGTTAGTTAGCTGGTTTGTGGAAATAAAATGCAAAACTCTGCAGGGCAGAGGGTTCTCCAGGACAACTGTTGCAGAATTCCCTAAAGCATGAATTACATTTTCAATTAATTAAAATAATGGTTCAAGTTTATGACAAGCATAAGCAGGTTACTAGTAACTGCATACCTACATAAAGGATTTTTATAGTCATCAAACAGAACATTTTTCATGAAACAGCCCAAGTTCATCATACCTTGTATACAAGACTTGCATTCAGACTAAAATAGACAACTGAAATGAAGTTTGTCCATTATTTTATTTAGCCACATCATAACCATGTCTCCAATAAACACAGCAGGCTACAATAATAAGGGGTTCATTTCAAAACCTTCTACAGCTACCATCAAAAAAGAGAATTTAAAGAACTGCCCCCCTTGATTGCAGACCCTTTTGCGACACCGGAAACAGTGATCTTGTTAAAGCAAGAAAGCTGGGTTTTGGACCATTTCTTCCATTCTTGGTTTTATACAAAAGCTACACAATGTTACACTTGATCAGAATACAATTCAATTAGTGTTCTACACCATAAACTTGATAAAATCTTAATTGATGGAGGATTACCACTATAATTTAACACTATGCAAGAGATTTGAAAAGAATACAAAATTACTGCAAAATAAAAGACAAGCGTAAAAGCAAGCTAATTAAGTACCATTAGACTACAGAATCTTAAAAAAAAAGTAATGTAAAAAGAAAAAATTTACAGGCAAGGCTAAGGTTTAAAATTCCATTTTATGATCCACTTCTTGGGCTTTCTTTGAGTAACCCACCCACCAAAACTCGTTGTGCGGTTAAATCTCCCACCAGTGAGGACCAGAACAGAACAGAACAAAAAAAAAAAAAAAAAAAAGAATTTACTTGCTCGTGTTCCCATAGGAAACTCAGCTTGTATTAGTGTCAGGCACTTCCAGAGAAACTAGCCCACTCTCTTGAGACCGCTCAGCAACTCTTCAGGCCAAATCACAATGTAGGTTCACTCAGATCAGACAATACAGCTATGGGACAAAAGAAACACTAGTATTATTCAGGAACCACATACATGTAGTCCCATAAACTTCACACTCGGATTAGTTGTGCTAAAAGCATGCACTGCATCATGATGCTTAAGCACTGACCAAACCCAAACAGACATTCAGACTGAAAGCATGTTTGGGTGCATTAGTGCCTCACCTAAAAAGTTCTTTATTTACAGATCAGTATCAAACCAAGCGAGCTGATTGCTATCGCCTGGGGGAAGGCCATCCATCAGGTCCTGGGTGTGCCCAAGGTCAGGCAGGCCATCCACAGGGTAGTCTGTGCCAGGGTGATGTCCACCCATATCATGCTCCATCATGGGGTCCATGCCCAGGGCATCTTGCCCATACCCTCCAGGGTGGTAGGAGCGGTAGCTGGGGTCTGTGGACAGGGGAAGTGTGGAAAGGAAGTGGAGGGAAGGGGGAGCGCATACAACTAGGTTAGAAGAAGCATAAACAGGCAGCTCAACAGCAAACCTTCTGTAGTCCAAGACATGTAAGCCCATGTTCAGCAAGTGCAAACTGCCACACTCAGGGTAGCTAGTTAGAGCATGCAAACCATCTACACTGAGAAAAGGTTTTTAGACTCATTCCCACTGTAGGTTATAGCTGGTGCATTGTGATCTGTGAACCTGGCTATGATTTGTTTCCATGTTATGTGCTACACAATCAAAATCAGAAACTATAGTTGTGACTCATGCACTGGTGACTGTGTCCCATGTTCATAAATATCCAGCAGTTAAAAAAATAACTTTATGGGAAAATATGCAAAGCTATAATGCAGGAACACTCGATATATTTAGACCATGTTTAAATGGGACATTGCTTTACTAGGCTGGAGTTACAAATGTTGAAAAGAAATCAGACATTTCCTGTATGACTTAAGCCACTGTAATAATTGGGCATTGATAAAAGTGAAAATTTGTTTAACTGCCTACTTCATGGGTTATAAAAAACACTTTCGGTGGTTAATATTAAGAGTGAACTATATAAGAAGTATTAAATGTGATCAGGTTTATTGCAATGTGCAAGAGACTTTAATCCATGAAAAGTGCCACTTGCTACACACTAACATGACAGACATTTTATGTCCACAGTGCACATTTTGCTTTTTTGTTCATATTATGCTCATTTATCTGATATCCAGGAAGTGGAAATAAGGAGATCCACACAGATCACGTTAACAGACTGGCCATATATAGGTAACCTTTTGGAGCACTACTCAGCTGATTAGTCCAACGGTCACCTTTCACAGTAAAAACAAACAATTTACATATGATGTGCCTAGTCTAGAAAACATTTATCTCCTGTCTTTGTGAAAATTCCAATCTGAACAGTTTCCTTGCTCAGGACAGGTTGGCCCTAGAGTGGAAAAGAGGCTTTTGGAACAAAATTCTGAATACTCACCATCTGGTCTGTAGCCAAGAGGCTCTCCTTGTGCTGCAATATCCAGACCTAGATCCCCAGTCTGAAGGGAGTGAGAACATTGTTTCAATATCGAAATTTCATTTTACCTTTTTCGATAAATAACACTATGCTTCAGCTGTTCTGAGCTATTTGTGAAGTCCTAGAAAATTACTTCACATCAATCATGTCCATTCCAATGTCCTTGGCAGAATCTATAATAGTGTATGAAATTTGACCTGGGATTCATTTTATGCTGATAATTTTGCATGGGGACAGGGTTTAGCTGGGATGAGCTGCTCTACCTCGTTCCAGGTCATGGGCTCAGTCCGGAATAGGGAGCTGGTGAGCTCCACAGACAGTCTCTTCTTATAGTCCTGGGGTTTATCCTCTGACATGCGGAACAGCACTGCTGCAGCATATGTGGCTGTGGAGGAGAGATAGAGCCATCAGTACAGTCAGACAGGCACACAGCACAGCCTAGCCAGGTTCATATGGATGTGCGCCAATTAGACATACTTTTTCAATATTCACTATACAAAACTTAATATGCAGACTGAGGTCTTAAGTGTTTGTGGCTGTTCAATTGAACAAATCTAACCTCCAGTTTTCTGCTGTCAGACAGCAACTGAAGTAGACGATGACAAAGCCCAGCTTGATGGTTTCTTCACAAGCACAGACTGAATTAATTAGCATGATTAAAAACCAAGATCCTCACCAACGCCTTCATTTCGGGAGTGAAGCAGCTCTGTGAGTGGTGCAGTTGCTCCCTCTGCCTCGATGGCCTCAGCCGCCTCCTTATCCTGGGCTAACTCACACAGGACACCTGCAGCTACACGCTGAATGTTCTCAATGGGGGAGTACAGCAACTAGTGGGAGGAAAAATGAGTTTAGGATTACTGTAGCAGAAGCTAATACAAATCTAAAATACCTGAATATTTTCAGCTCTTTTACAATTGCACTTCAAAATTATATGTACTTAGAAAGTGAGCTAAACCTCAGACAAATTATGTTTCAAAAGAATTAAATCAAGCTTGATCTCTATGGGCACAACTGTATGAGAGAGACACAACTAACCTGGACAAAGAGTGGAATGGTGTTGAGTCCTCTGATGACAATTCTGTTGTGAATATCTCTTGCAAGAATGTGCAGTGCACCAGTGCAGCCCTCTACAATCTCCTCCATACGAACTCCCTCCTGCAAGAAAGCAGACAGTGAGCAAAAGCACACATTCTCCTCTTTTCTCTACTCCTGCTGAGAAATAAGCCACAGGACTCACCACAAACTGTTGCTGTGTACCTCCCATGGATGTTCGTCTCTGAGTATCTTGGTGGGCTCTGACAAGCAGCTGGACCAGTCGAGGGATGGCACCTTGTTCTCTAAGAGGCGCGTGGTTTGCAGGGCACAGAGCCAGATTACGGATCAGACCAACTGTAGCCTAAGAGCAAAGAGGGTATTGCTTTCAAAATAATCTTAGAAATATGAGATTAAGAAAACAAATTGCAGCATGATGTGAATGGCTACAATGAGCTACAAGGTACCTTTATAAGAGGCCAATGTGAAGGGGGGTGGAGAAGTTTAACCACCACTGGCAGACCATAGTGTAGCCGTACTGCATTCTGGGCCATTTCCGCATCCTGGTGTCTGGAGGTGAGGTGGCGAAGGGCACAAATAGCAGGCTCAGTAATGTCCTCCCGGTCTCCTGCACGCAGGACTGTACGCACTAGTGCCTCTATGCCACCCACCTGGCACACCATCATTTTGTTCTTGTAGTTGTTACAAGTAAGATTGGACAGTATGCCAGCAGCACAGGTCACCACATTGATGTCGTCAGAACCTAAAAGCTGCACCAGAGTGCCTAACAGGCCCTCCATGCCCTCCTGCAAGTGGAAAGCAACAGAAAAAGTACTTCATTAGAAACCAGTCTAAGCAAACTGACAAAGGATAAATCAAAGCCAATGTGTCATGGTTATTTTTGGCATTTTAGAAACACTGCATGAGGTTTAATCCTTTCACATCAATCACCACAAGATAAAGGACAATTACTCCACAACATTCTGCCACTATAACAATCAGTGAGTAAAATGTGTGGCAGGCATTACAATCACATAGCATTTGTTCATGCGTTCATTTCATCATGGCTTTCCTTTAATGATCAACACCCTAAATTTTGGTAGGTCAGGTGTTGGCTACAACCCTGTGACCCTCCACAGATAAAGGCAGGAATGACCGTTACCTGCATCACATCTACTTCAGCTAAGGAGGTCTTCTCCATGGAAAAGTGGGGAGACAAAAAGAGAGCGCTCATGTAGGAAGAATAGAGCACAGTGTAAAAGAGGTGGAAGGAAAAACAAGACATGAGGCATTCACCTGTTTGGTGGCAGCATCTGATAGGTTCCTGAGTGTCCATAGACAGTTCTGAACCAGTCGCTGGCTGGGATCTGTGAGGTGGAGACCCAGTGCCTGCATGCCACCTGAAAAGCATACACAAGCAAAATGGGTCATCATTCTGCTTTTAGACTTAAGACTAAAATTAATTTAAATAAAATCAGTCCATGTAACCCTGAAGTAAACCGTCAAAGAACCGCTGCAAAGTGTTTGCTGACTCACCAGCCTCAACAATAGCAGGTTTATTACTGGAACACACAGACAGGACTTTTAGCACACGGCTAGTGGTCCACAGCAACTTTTCATATGTATACGTCCTCATGATGTTAACCAGAGCCTGGGGACCTCCACTGGCCAAGATGATGAGCTAGAGGAGCAGATGAAGCATGAGACACTCAAGCAGGAGAAAAACAACATCTCAAAAAAATAGATATATGACAATATTTGAAAGACGCAGAACTGTCTCAATTATCATTCATTTAGCAAATTATGCATCTTACTTTGCTTTCTTGATTGCCATAAGCCAAGATCTGAAGGCAGTCTGTTGTGATGGCAAGGAATTTTACATTGGTTTTGTTCAACAATGCCACCATCTTCTGTAATCCTCCAGCCAGACGCACAGCCATTTTGGCTCCCTCCTGGTGCAGCAGCAGGTTGTGGAGAGTTGTGATGGCATAGAATAGTACAGAGTCCACTGGAGAGCTGAAATAAACAGGTCACTTATAACAAAGCCAGGAACCAGATTTTGGGAAAATAAGTCTTACACAAAAACCAGACATTATACATAAAGGTCCTATGCAACATTTAAGTATTAATCATTCTCTTATTCTCTTTTCTGACTAAATCACCAGAAATGATATCAGGATGAAAGCATGATGACTTGTAGGACTAACCCCAGCATTTTAACGAGAGCTGGGATGCCCCCTGATTTGAAGATAGCAAGCAGTCCCTCTCTGTGGTGGGAGAGATTGTGAAGGGTGCCAGCTGTGCATCGGGCCGTCTCAACATCACTGGTGTTCTGCATGGTTCTCACAATGGCCGACACCATTTGAGGAGAGCGCATGATGGCATGGCGTGAAGCCTCTTTCTTGGAGAGCTGATGCACCATGACTGCTGCCTTATTTACCACAACCTGGAAATCAAGGAGAGGAAAACAGTGGTTTCATGCTATGCATTAGTACAAGGGTCATAAAGAACCAGAAGGTATTACTAAAAAAGTACATATTACAAAATTTTACATATTACAAAAATATCCTGTACCTGATCTTCATCATTTAGTAGCTTTGTGAGTTCTGGGATGGCACGAGTAGCCAGTTCTGCATCATCCTGATAGTTGATTAGATTGACCACAGCATGCTTAAGCATCTGTGAGGGTTCAGCCAGGCGCTGCACGTTGGTTGGAGTTGCACTGTCAAACTGTGTGGAAGGAATCTGCATGCCCTCATCAAGCGTTTCTGGAAACATGGCCGCCCTCACTCTCTGGGCTCTGGTCATGGCATACTGGCCATCAATGTCTACAGAATGCACAATGACAAGATAAATATAAGCTACAGTTGTACACAAGAGTATGTGTTAATTTTGTGATAACAGAACATATTGAACACATTTGTCTTAACAGTGCAGTGCAAATGTTCACACTAACCAAAATTCATAAAAGCACACCACTTGTAGAGAGCTTCAACACTGGTATAAGGATCTAACTATTTTACCACAACTCACTCATAAAAGTCTGCTATACCCAGCACCTGCATGCCTCAGGGTTAATCTGCACCAATAAAGTAAATGCACACAAACCTGCCACTTGGTCTTGGCTGAAGTTCTGGCTGAATCCTTGCTCCCATTCATACAGCACCTGGTTGTCCACATCCTCATCATCTGGATTACCCTTACCACTGAGGGAGGGAGCCGTGGTGGTTGCTCCAGAGTGGATACCTGAATCCAGGTAGGACTGCTGCTGCCAGTTACTAACTACGGCTTTGCGGTCTGGCTCCATTGCCATGTCAAGCTCCATCAGATCAGCTATAAATGGAAAGAGCAGCGCATGAAGCCAGCAATTAAACAGTCTGCAATTTCCCAAATCAACAGATTATATTAGAGATTGTAATTAACTAATCCACTTGTCTACTGGTGATGCAAACAGCTTGAAAATGAATCTATAAATAATTAAACAAATTCAATGTATTCTAAATGCTGTCAAGCTTTTATGTAATTATTAACATTAGTATATATTACACATCAAAACTAATTATGGGACTACAATCTAAATAAGTATAAACAAAATCAAGTTACAGTTTAGAAAATTATTTTGGATGGTGCGGGACATAACTTACACTGGGTTGCCATGTTCCTTGCTCGGCCTGCTGCCAGCACAGCTTTCTAATCTGAAACAAACAGGCACAGTTAATTTCACACTCAGTGGTGACGCACTAATTCAGAAAGGAATATTACTACTTGCTCAACTCAAATATCATCAGCATGTGTGCATATGCTCAGAGAAGGATGAACTAATCAAATATGACTGAATTTACCTTTTTCCTGCACAGACTTATTACTACAGCAGGTCACAAAGTACATTTTGTGATCTCAGAATTCCTGTCTCATTGTTCAGCCGTAACAACTGGTGTTTAATTTCAGTTTTTTTTTTATGTAGAGGTCGCAATCAACCAATTAACCAAACAGCTCACAGCACACAGTGAAAGACAGGGCATTTTCATATCACTAATTAAGGAAGGGCTGAGCATTTATGCAAGCTGCATTTTGTGCCTGCTAGAACATTAAACTCCTACAGGGTCAATGTGTTCAAGCCATTTACTTCCTATTGCCCATAAACAGCAGTTAACACCTACTGAAGCTGAATGGCATTCAGTTACATACTCCACAGGGGCCCAGTGTTGCTTCCCTCCTACACAATTACCATAACATAAGGCCCAAGTGTGCCTTCTCTATGCAAATACAAAAAACCCTCCCAAGATACCAAACAAAATTCTCCATCCCGTATATTAAAATTGCATCCATGGATCCAAACAAAAATGTTCAACTGAAAGAACCACAACACTAATGTGAACACAGACTCAACATGCAGTAGGAGTTAAACTAGGTAACCCTTTCTAATGTAGTTCAGCTGGCCTCACCTCTACACCAACAATGGCCTTCTTTTGTCAGTGTTTGTTAGAGCAGTCTCTGAAACCGTGCTACTCAGAGTAAATAGAAGCAAGCAAATGGCTCAACCTGCAGGTTCCAACATCTGGAATAAATTGTGGTGATAGTGAGCAGCATGGAGGCTTTACCCACTGAGTGGCATGACTTACACTCGCACGCAATGAGGTTTCAGTCCAAAAAAAAAAAAAAAAACACATACAGCCTTTAAACAATCCTGACTCCAAGACAAGCAAGATGCAGAATGGCATTTTTACACTGCAGCTAATGCTTAGTTTCTTTAACACCACATCTGTAACACACTGCTATATGGGGAAGACATGAACTAGTACATGAAAACTTGTTTCCTACACAGAGAAAAAACATCAATTGCTGCTCAGATGGTTATTTTCTGCTGACTGGTCAGCATCAGCAAAGCCTTGCATTGCCGTCTTACTAGAGGCCTTTTTTTTTTTACTCCATGTACCACGTTTCTTCCACATCCTCAGTAAGGCAGCACATCATAGATGGAAATATTAAGTAAAAACTCAGGGGTACATTTAAGGCGCACCATGCAAATTTTTTTAAAACCACCTAAAGCAAAGATTTACTGCTCTAATTTATTTTAAAAAGAGGGAGGGGGCGGGGGCTTGAAATACGAGTGTCAGGAATCCAGGGCCTTGCACCAAGTTCCTCCACAGGGTCTGTGAAAACAGGTCTGGTTTGGAGCTACGCTCATACGGCGTATACGCTCATGCAGTCGGCTGTCTGCAGGCTTGAAGCTGATCCCAAATTTTAACACCAGAAGACAAGCAGGACACCACAACCAACTAACCCGATAAACAGGAAAAACTAAATCAGTGAATTGAATGTGGAGATTAATAATTTTTTTTTCAGGGAAAGCCTGCTATTCAACCTGGAATCAGAAAAGTGCCAGCACAGAGCACAGTTTAGTTTTGCGTGTCCAGAACCTCTAACAGCAGGATTAAAGATCAGTACAGTGCAGACGGGTACACAAGTCTGTAACACCAACAACCACCAAAAGGAGTGCAACAAGAACCAGGCTGAGGGTATTAACTGGAAGGAAAAACACTAGTTGTATATGGATCGGCAAGATCTTCGTCTTGCTGCAAGCTCTTTTAACTTTCAAATAAAAATGGCACCTAAATATATAAAAGGATTGTTGAACAGATCCGTTAGGTAAACCCGGCAGACTGTAAGCACAGAAAGCTGCCCTAAACGCAGCACATCTGGACGAATCGCTCAAAAACGCTTAGATCTTGAAATGTAAATGCACATAAAACTTACCAGTTAAAGAGCTCCTTTTACCGACACCACCACAGAAACACCCGAAAGTCGATGTGAACTTGCTCACACGGCTGCGCAAACACACACACATCTAACACACGCCGGGATTACTGACCTGTAGCGTACGAAATCGGAGTGTGTTAACGGTGATGAGGGATCGTTTATTTCATTCCCAGTCCCCGCACAATGCAGGTGAAATCACGCACCTACTGGGGGGCAGCGGGAATCCGGGCAGACACAGTGAGAGCGCACCTTCCCCCGAGCCCGAGCCGATCCGGACCCGCAGCTCCCACCGCGCAGGGAGTCGGGTTTCACTCAGGCTCCTCCTCGACTTCCTCTCCAACCACCGCGGCCAAAACTACACTTTAAAACTCTTTGTTTGTAACTGGGGGAAGGGTACACGGGAATGGGAACAGTTTCTTTTTAGTAACACTGTCTACACTTTTTCTTTTAAATTTACATCCGATATATTACCTCAAAGCTGCATATTAACAATGAGGATAAACTGTTATTAGGATAAAGGATGAATAAAACTGGCTTTAAGCCTATGAATTTTAGCACACAATCAAAGATGTGGGCTGACATTAGGCTGAGCGGATTTGTAATGTAATTATTTAGCTAAAGGAGCCGCTCGGTGAAGAGAGTCGGTGCCGCGGTCCAGCTGCGTGTCCGCTCGGCTCGCCCCTCACCGCGCTTCAGGGACGGCCACATACACACACCGTTATTGCCTAACGTCAGCACTAATGTCCATACACTAATAAAATATTAGCCGTTTAATTAAACACACTCCCATCCAGCCTACTTTTATTATAATAGCCCATTTAGAGCAGCAAGAAATCGCGTCCTAACCACCACAAGCTTCCAAACATAGCTGCTAGGTTAGCCAACTAGCAACAAACCCGTTCGTCGGGCTTCGGAGCCATACAACATTTAAACTAGACTCTACAATAAACATATAACTACATAATTATATACACAAAAACCTTAGGGTGAACAACCCGTATAAAACCTGACACTCGGTCCATTAGCTATTTAGCTAGCGCACTGCTGCATGAGCGCGCGCACACACACACACACACGGGACAAATCGGCATGACCAAAGAGCTGGGTCGGCTAACGTTAGCTCACTTACCGACACAACGATCACGTTACATTAAAATGACCGCTTTACATCACGAAACGACACATACCTGCGTTAAAGGAGGGCTATCGCTTCCTCAGGCGTCAGGTTATAGCCAACAATTTACACTACAATCCGGGAAATCTTGTGTAAACCACCCGCAGTACTCTCCACCTCCTCCGCGGAAAAGGGGGTAAAATATCCTAGCTTCTCCCGCAGCGAGCAAAGTAAGATGGCGTCAAACCATCAGAGCGAGCCATTATAAAAACTCCTGCGGCCATGATATCCCGTCGCCTCGCTTAAAGTAGATCCTGGTCCGTCCGTTTTTTTTGATGACACATACAGTAAAAAAGGAGAAACCCAATGAAATCAGACAAAATACATATTTTAGTCTGAAATTATTTTTTTAAACATAAACGGTGGGATCAAATCCTTTAATCACGTAGCCCTGCTTTACACTTGCGCAGGAACACATGTGCTGTAGTGCGGCAGAGGGACGCACCCCCTCGTTAAGTTTTGCGGCTGCTCCAGTGTGCAGAGGGAAGCGCGTCTCCGAGGCACAAATGATGGTTGAATAGGTGGGAATGTGCCACTGAAACCTGTCTGTTCGCCACCAGAACATTCTGCTTTTAAAAGTTTCTTATAAACAGATCCGGGTTGCTTTTGTGGTGGTGAAGAATTTTAGATGTCTAAGATGACATAACGTTAAATTTAACCGGATGTGTTTAATATACTTTTCAATTATATTATATTAAAAAAAAAACCATGTCTGATAATTCGTTAAAACCTGACATTACTGTATTTACATTATTGGTCCCTGCTCTGTTTAGTCAGTGGAAATAGATAAAGCTCAGCTTGTAGCTAGATATTTACCTTCCATGGCCTACTGTTAGCATGTAGCTTGTTTTTCCAGTCTCTAGGAACAGGACGCTGATTTTGCTCTGTTTCTTTATGCAAAAAATAATACCGCAATATTTCATATATAAACAAAATAATCGATCCTGATCTTAACCAAAGTAGCTGTATAAGGTCCCTGTGCCAATAAGACTTTTACTGCAGCTTAACGGCTAAAGAGGTTCATATGTTAATCTCATGATCTGTACTCAGGTACAGCTGAGAGATAATATATCACTTTTAATTATTTCATTAATCTCAACAAACTTTACTGTGTTGAGCATAGATGGCTTTTTTTAAACGAGAATAATGCAGCCATGTCTCAAATTAACTTGGATAAATGAATAAATGCACACATGTAACATAAGCAGTCCACGTAAATTAGAAATGTGTTGTTACTTTACATGGATATCTGCTGATAACTGTTTTCATTAACAATTGCAATTGTTGAATAAAAAAAGAAACATTGATTTCTGTAGATTTCACATTTATTACCTGTGTTGATAAATCTGTCAATCTGTCTTCCTTCTTCTCATCTGAGTCATACTTGTTTACATTTTTATATCACCTGACTGTCAGACACAAACGAAATTCCTTTAGGGAATTCCTTTAGTATTTCTCAGGTCATTTTAAAACAATAGTGGGTCTCAGAATTGTACTACCTGAACATATCTGACTTACAGGTAAATAAGAAGAAGAAGAAGGAGAAGAAGAAGAACAACAATAATATAAATATTGTTACACATATTAATAATTAGAAAACCTGTTTTAATAATTCTTACTTACTCACAGTTCTACTTTTTAATGGGCTTTTGCAAAAGATATATCTTATCCATTAATAAAAGGGTTTCTCGATTAAATATTGTTTTGTTTTTTTTAAAGGTGGTTTAAAAATCCATGCTGTGAATAATAAAAATGATACACACTATTAAATACTTTGCTTTCCTTTTTTATTATGAACCATAGTAGAAATGCATTAAGAGTTTGACTCCCTGAATGTGCTGCAGTCATCATGAAATCATTAGCTGCTCATTTATTAACATACTAGCGAGACTAAAGCTGTACATACTGCAGTCCTTCTGTACTTGGAAGGGGTTCACATTCTTAAACCAAAACAAGGGGTCTGGAATGAAGGTCCATGGTAAATATTTTATATTAGAGGCATGTGGATAAAGAAAGGATGGGAATGAATGGGAAAGCATTGTAGTCTGTATCCCACCCGCAATGTGGTAGGAAAAATTATGACAAAGAAATAGAATGCTAGCTCAGAGATGCATGCACATACGAAACTGGATTACATATGCATAGGCTGTTTATCTCCCAGTAGGTTCAGAAGGAGTCTAGAAGGTCATGTGCATAGCCAGGAGTGCTCGTTTACCTAAAGACGAAGCGAGGTCACATCCCACAAGGATGCAATGGGATGCATCGAGTTCCTTGAGTACATTTGAGCAAAAGAGATGGAGAAAGAGGTGGTGGTGGTGGGATTTTATTTGTGTGAAAAGCAGACTTTCCCCTCGGGAAGCAAGTGGAATTGATGCAGTGTACAGAGGGGAGGGGCACCTTTCTCCATATGTGAAAGGAGGGGTCAAGCTAAAACCCACTTGTGTGCTCACACGATTGTGTTCCCTGAACTCAACTTAGCCAAAGGTTTTGAACCTACATCGTGGCATCCACAATAACGTCTGGCAAAGGACATAGACTCTTCCATGAAGTGCCTGGGTCTTGCCCAGCATTATCACCCATACCAACACGCAGAATAAACAGGGACACAGAGCAGCACACAGCACTGTGCTACTTGGAGCAGGCACAGATGCTCTTAGGCATGTTCATGCACTTTTATATTAATTACAATTTATAGATCTTATTAATCTAAAGTTTGACATTTGTTTGATATTGTAGTATAAAGGAGTGACTGAAGCTCTTTCATGTGGCGATGCATGTTTGAGCACAAGCTGCAGAAGCAACATATGTATGTGGGGAATATGAAATAAGATTGGTATCATTTTATTCCAGTGTGTCCCAGAAAATAATGCTAACAATTAGGGCAAAATGATTTACACTAATAGAATTAGTGTCGTTTACATGATGATACTAATGTTTAGGTTTTAAAAATATTATGTGGCCATATCACCCATTCATTTCAACCCATATCGAACCTTAAATGCTAAGGATTTGAAAGATTTAATCATTTTGTTTGTTATACTGGGTGAAGGAATCAGAAATATAAATTCTGAAAAAGTCAGTCATATTTATATTTGGTTTATATTTGACAGACAGGATAATGATTAGTTTGCATATATTCTGTAAATTTATATTTGGTTAAAATGTCTTCAATCATATTTAAATTTGGTTTAAATATGATATAGAAGTGATAATAATGATCAGTTTGCATATATTTGTTCTGTAAATGTGACTACAACATGACTGTGTTACTAAATGTATCCATTTAGGACATTTATATGTATACCAATATTATATTGATTTATAAAATAATGCTGTAATTCCTATTTAACTTATTGTATATAGCCAACATGTACAATTAATTAATAAAATATATAAAGTAAAAAAAGAAATGTCTGAATTGAATTTGCTGATTAAATTGCCATATTCGACATCTTTTTCTCTGTTTAATAGGCTTTGCTATTTGACTCAAAGACACCGCTGCACACCTAAAACCTAACCATTCCCAGCCACTGAAGCGTAATCTTACTTGCATAAACAAATACAAAACCCTCTTTTGAACACCTCAACTCAAAATTCCCTTCAAAGTTCCTCTGCTTTGTAAGCCTGCACAGGCAACAATGTCCGACCGCAGGTCAGCCTCCTTTGTGTTCCACTTCATTGTAGGGTTCAAAAACTCAGATTAAAGAGTTGGTCAGCCACCCCCTCCACATTCATCGGCTCTGCTGTTATCCCAGTTGATGCCTTAGAAATCCCTAATACCGAATAAAAGTTCGGGCTTTCCATCTAAACACAGCGTGGCCTATTGTTACTCCAAAAGAGAAAACACTAGAGCATTTAGAATTAGCCAGACAGTCAGCTTAAAGATTTCTATTTTGACAAACGGTGATCAGATGTAATTAAATTAATATAAATAAAATAAAATAATATAACAAAAATATTTTTAAACCAGATTTTGTTGTATTTTTTATTAAAGAAAAATAACTGCCTGACAATGTATGCTGTTAGAATGTTTATTTATTGGGTTCTTTTGTTATTTATTCATTCATGTTTTGCTGTTTATTTTATATTTCTGTACACTAGCCTGCCTATAGAACAGAAGGAAATTAAACATATTACTCACAGATAAACAATTCACAGTGATAAATTATCCAGCTGTCTTTTTTGTTTACTATTTTGAAATTAGTAAATGTATAATAATAATAATAATAATAATAATAATAATAATAATAATAATAATAATAATTATTATTATTATTATTAGTAGTAGTAGTAGTAGTAGTAGTA
>JAOTRJ010000048.1:20240192-20252624 GCA_028564905.1 Leptodoras praelongus | reverse complement strand
TGTGCAGTAATACCATTCATTATGTTCTATTATATAGTATACTACTTATTTTATATATAGTCTAAAAGATCCTTGAAATTAAATTATCATGGAGAAAAACAGTCGTGCTTTTTGATTGCATGACAAGTCTAGCTGAGAACAGCCGAATTGCATTTTAACTTAAAACTACATTTTAACCGCATTGATTATGATCATTTCCATTGAATTACAGTAGCACTGTCATATGATTACTGCGACAAATGAAGCCACTCTCAGCTAAACTACCTGCCAAGTTACCAATTTAGGTAAACATTGAATATGGACACCAAATTGTTATTACTGTAATTACTATTCACATAACTGTGAATGAGTGTATACTTTGACTAGAGCATGAAATGCTGTTTAATTTGATGGTAGTACGGTGCCAGATGAGGTTAAATGTAATTGTTGTGCTTCCCCGAAAAGAAGGAATGAATTTGTGTTTGGATCAGACGACTATGGATTGGTTTGTTTGATATTAACAAAATACAGTTATTTTTATACACAAATTGATAATGTACCCTTATTTTTGCATGCCAGTTGTTCATGCCTGACTGCACTTACCATTGTTAGACAACGATTCTTTCTGCATATTTCTTTAATAGTAATTATAGCTCTATTTGTTACTCCATCTAGATATTACCATACAAACATACATAGATTTTTCTCAATTTTGAAAACTGTAATTATATTGGACGTTATGCTGAATATCCCCAGTGCCCATGAGATGGTGGTATTTTGATGCCACTTTGTTTTTTTCCAGAACATGGCTGTGGCCATTTTAGCCACAGATGTTAAGGAGATTTCTGTGCTTGCTCTGTGCTAAACGATGCAGAATGGCTAGGCAGTGTACAGCTGGATGGATAAATAAGCAGGATATTGAGCAGATCATTCTATGAATATAAATGAAAGCCAAAGAAAACTGAATGAAAGATATTTTATGAACATAGAGATCGTCATGACTCATGACTGCATAGTCTGAAAAAATTATTGTATTGAACCCTAAACATTGTAATAGCTTATTTTTAATGGATAAAGTGTCATATGATGTCAAAGGTTTATTATTGTAAAATGTAAAAGGTTGTTTATGTATGATTGCTCATTTGATGACTAGGGGGGAAAGAACAACGTAGTAATTAAGAGATTGTAACAAAAATATGAAAAGAAAGAAAGAAAGAAAACACTCTGAATCGATAAACTAATATTTATCTTTACCCATGTTCTCCTTCCTTTTCTCAAGGTTTCCATTTACCTGCAGTTCTTCTGAATGGGAATGGCAAATGTTTGATCTTGTTTTTTATTAAGATGCTGCTCAGTTAATACAGAGTCTAAAGCTGACTGGAATAAAAACTGAGAGTGGAATGACATGCTAAAAAGGGGGTACCATTAGCACTATGCACAATGGCACCATTAGCATTAAGCTCTATCACCTCAGCAGCTAAAATTGTCATGATGATATTTATAATTGGGCAGCAGAGTAGCTCTGTATGAGTGCCCCATCACACCATGCACACATATATTGCATAATTTAGGAAGGAATGGTACAACACAGCCAGGTAGCAATTCCCCTTTCACACCCCATTAGCCATCACTGATCCCGTGTACACAGAGAGCAGCCTGATCTACTAATAATTTTTTACATAGGTCACTTTTTTTTCCTTTCCCCCCTACAAATGTGGCAAATTTGTGCATAATTAAAAGCACTTGGCCTTCAGGTCTATGTGAAAAAGTAGAAGATGGTATTGCAGATATTTTATCAAGAACAATATGATCAGCTCTATGTCCAACTCTAGCCGCTGCACAGACAACACCTAGGAGTTAAAACCAAGACTAACAGTGAGAATCACTTTTTTACAAAAGGTCTATAGAGTGAACATCATTTGTAATAACAGCACGGCAGTCTACAAGTTTCAGATTGTATTTTTTTTCTTCTTCTTTTTTATAATTTTTTATGCATACAGAGATTCTTTATAGAATATAATTTTTTTAAGTGAGCATGATTTACAAGAACACTATTTACTATTGAACAAACATAGATTAGTAGCTTCATTCTCACTAAATGTTAACAGAAATTCAAATAATTGATAAACTGTAAATTATATTTACAGACCCACAACCTTACTTATTCTCCAGCATTAAAAGGTTAAAGACAAAAATAAAATACCACATTGTCATCCAACCTACCTAGAGTTGTTTGAGTCTCATCTCACTTGGAATATAATTGGTCGAAAACACCTAGGCCATCTGACTCTGTCCAAAATGTCTTGCTTTTGATGCCGTCCTACAGAGAAAACAGTGTCCAAATCTTCAGCATAAATTTTGCAGCGACAGGTAAAGCAAACTATTCTTCAAGTGAGAGTTTCAGGGGAGGAAAGTATGGTATTCTGGTTGCTTGCCTTGTGATATTTCTGAGCCTTGTGCCTTGAAGAAGCCGCTTTTCTTTTCCCTAATTCTGTGGACTTGGAGCTTTGAAGCCCCCCAGCTGTGCACAGTATGGTCTTTGAACTGGGAAAGAAATTCACAGATTAAAAAAAAAAAACAGGAACCTACTGCTCAGCACATATTGAATTGTCTACATTCATCTTGTTTGGGTGCCTTCTTTCTTTTTGGATGCACTGAACATGCAAGATTTTGAGGAGTTGTTCATTCCAATCTCAAATACAATACTGAGCAACGTCAGAGAAACTCTGTTTTTCACACTATTACTCTGACACCATTTTATTTTTAAACCACTCTTGGTCTTCTCTCTTCACTGAAATTGAATGTTTCCTTATGTTTTTTAAAATATATAATTATATTTTTAATATAGAATTTAATTAATCTATAACAGTGATGTTTGATACATGTTAAGACTAATTAGAATAATATTTGCATGAGTAAACATAAATAATGTGATTTGGAAATAAAATTATTAGCAATTCTGGATTTATTACGAAAAGGCAAGTAGGGAGCAAGAAAGAAGTTCCTTCTTAATGTGTCTGATCATTTACATGGCTACTAAATAGTGAAAGCTCTATCTAAATCTGTACATTTGTAGACTGTGTTCAGCATTAAGTGCTAAAAAGAGGCAGACAACCTTTTCCTTATTTTAATGCCCTTGTCAAGATTGTTCTGTCTTTTAGATGACAAAAACAAACAAGCACAATGACATTTTAGTGCTCTTTTCCCCTGAAAGCTACCAAAGCTGCACAAGACCTTGTGAGAACCTAAACCAACGCCGGCATAATACACATTGTTGGCCCGCTGTAATGTTATGCAAATGGGTGTTTGTTGAGGGGTGGCTGCAGTGGGTCTGGGCTTGTGCCTTTGATAACCTCCATTACCAAGGGATTAAGCAAATGCTGATGTGCTCCATCTCTTTGCACACTAGTCCAGAACTAATCTGATGACCAACTTTTAACTGATAAAAGCACAATTCCTTTTACTGGTTGATTAATTTAAATTCCACAATTTTAGATGGATGCATATATCTTTCTGTCAAATTTATTTTAGGGAACTAATAAAATGTAGTAGTGTGCTTTTGTTGGTCTGTTTTATTTTAATACAATTGAAAATATGGAAGGAACCAAATTATTATCACTGAATGTATCCACTTTATGCCTCAGGCTACTAGTCATTCAATTCTTTCTTTTTTGTAAACTTCTGTAAAAATCTAAATATAAAGTCATATAAGAAAATAATATAAAGTATGTGTGTATGCCGTTTCAGGCTCTATTCTCAATTTAAATGTGTCCTCCTCATATTCTATTACAAGCCAATAAAAGTGAAATACATTAAGCCTGAAACCTCTCATCTCCCAAAAATCAGTGTACTCTAATATGGCATACATAATTAGAGCTCCTGAATCTAATGTCTGTCATACTGACAGCAGCAGATTTTTCACCACTTATTAACATTTCAGTTTGTTTATTTGGCTGAAGCTTTTATCCAATGTGATTACTGATTCAATATGAATTGAAATAGGATACAACTGAGCAGGTCAGGATTGAAAGTTTTGCTCAGTCACACAACAGTTGTATTTTGGTTGTTCTGGGATTAAATGCCATTCATCATCTTTAATTAATTTTGGAAAAGAAAACACTTTTAATGATTTCTGTAAGAAAAGAATTTTAAAAATGACTCTCCTTACTAGCATTGGCTTTATATAGCTAGATTACATTAAATACATGTTTATACCTATGTTTCTTTTGGTATGCTAGTAGAATTAGTTATTAAAAATTAATAGAGCCTAACCTTGGACCATATTAAAGAAAAGATGACAGAGGAATCAGTAGATTTGCGTTATCTCTCCACTCACTGACATCACAGTTTTATTTATAGATTGCTGTGACCACCACAAGAACCACAATGATTCAACAGAAGCTTAAAAATTATGCAGGGGAGCTGATTAAATTTACACTCAGGTTGTCTTCAATCATTTCCAATCTTTTCATTACTGCATTATGACCATTAGCCATTCTGCAGGTACAGCAATAATAGCCATTTTCAAAATCTAGCTGTCTAGTGTGATTTTTCTCGACTCAATAATTTGATCACTAACAGCCCCAGTCCCCCAGTAATGCTGTCAGCACTTTGGCCTTCATATAGTCTCTGTGCTTATTTGATTTTGTTGTTGATTTTCAGCTAATCTGGGAAAAACAGCCTTGTGTCAATGTACAGCTGAAAGAAAGATTATGTATATGTATGTCTTTGTACATCACTGCTCACTGTTAGTGCTCAGCTGCCTGATTAGCACTACAGAATGGATTCATGTGTGGTGCATAGTTTAGCAAAATTATCAGCATAATATTTTTTTGTAACAGTATTTATTCAGTTTTGCTTATTTGTTAGTGTCCATATCAGTACCTGTTTATCTATTCTGGTTTTTCAGTCCAAACGACTAAGGAAAAAGCCCTGAAAGTGCTATACTACTAAAAAAAAAGAAGCTCCTATTCATTATTTACAACATTGATGTATTTTTCTCCATTACACAAGTAGAAAAAAGCTTACTATTGATCCTCATTTGGGTTATGATACTGACCATAGCTGTGATCTATTCAGGGAGCTTAAGGATTACTAAAACAACCAATGGACAGGAAACACCCTAAAAGGAACCTTGCTTTTATTTCTGAGCTGCATTATTTAGTCTAGAGTTTTGAACAAAAATCCAAAATTCAAAAATCCTTTTAACAGCTACTCAGTATTTTAGCCATCTACAAAATGGTAAATTTGCAATAGACAGACAATGTTTCTAGAAATAATAATAATAATTAATAAGGATAGAAAGCAGAACCTGTTCAGGGGTCCTGTAAGTCAAGAGCTTTTACTTGTGCTATCAGCTGGATGAATAATGGACTCCATCCAAAACACTAGAGGCTCCCTGAACAGCACAGTGACATCAGGGAGCTGGAACTCAGTTGCTGATAAATCAAGAGTGTTGTGGAAATTATGATATTCAGTTAGAAGATCCAGTAGTTGCAAACTGCAAAGAAAAAATATAAACACTGTTCAACCATGACATTAAAACCTCCTGCCTAATATTGTCTAGGTCCACACTGTGCCACAAAAACAGCTCTGACATCACGTTGTATCTGGAACCAAGTTGTTAGCAGCAGATCCTTTAAGTTGTGAGAAGGGGCCTCCTTGGATCAGACTTGTTTGTCTAGCACATCCCACAGATGTTTGGATAAGACTGAGATCTGGGGAATTTGGAGGCCAAGTAAAACCCTTGAACTCTTTGTCATGTTCCTCAAACCATTCCTGAACATTAGGGCAGGGCACATAATCCTGCTGAAATAGGCTTCTGCCATTAGGGAATACCAATGTCATAAAGGGGTATACTTGGTCTGCAACAGTGTTTAGTTAAGTTGTACATGTCAAACTAACATCTACATGAATGCCAGGACACAAAGTAACATTGCTCAGAGCATCACACTGCTTCTGACGGCTTGCCTTCTTCACATAGTGTTTCCCTGGAAAGTGACACACACACACCTGGCCACTTTCTTCCAATACTCCATGGTCCTGCTCTGATGCTCACATGCCCATTATTGACACTTTTGTCATTGGACAGGGGGCAGCATGGGCTCTCTGACTGGTCTGCTGGGACGCAGCAAATGAGATGCACTACTTGTTCTGTCACCTTCATGTCACTGCCAGCAATTTGTGCTACAGTAGCTCTTTCGTGGGATCAGACCAGATGGGCTAACCACAACATACTGGGACTATCCCCCTGCCCTTTTGGAGATACTCTGACCCAGTCGTCTAGCCATCACAATGTAGCCCTTGTCAGAGTTGCTCAGATACTTAAGCTTGCCCATACTTCATGCTTCCAACACCTCTCTGAACTGTGTGTTCACTTGCTGCTGAATATATCCCACCCTTTGAGAGGTGCCATTGTAATGACATAATCAATGTTATTCACGTATCACTGGTTTAAATGTTATGGCTAATCGGTGCATATTTAGTATTGTTTGAACATATCTCAGTATATTCATTAATTCATTAATTCATTTTTTTGACCGCTTATTCCTTTTCAGGGTCACGGGAGTGCCAGTGCCAAGCTGGCAGCATGGGCACAAGGCAGGAACAACCCTAGACAGGGCATCTCAGTATATCTTCTATTCTATTCTATTCTATTCTATTCTATTCTATTACATTACATTACATTACATTACATTACATGATAATGTATTATTTTCTACCCCATTCTCTCTTTCTATTCAATATTATTCAATTTAATTAAATTCTATTCTGTCATTCTGTTCCATTACATTATTTGCTAATTATTATTTTCTATTCCAGTCTATATCGTTCTATTCAATATTTGCTAATATTCTATTCTATTCTATTAACAAGGTTTGAAGCAAATTGAAAAGCAACAGTAAGCTAAATGTTCTATGTGTATTTGAAATCATGTAAGTTTATATATGAGGACAGTAGCAGCACTATAACATCCATGATGGTTGTAGAAACAAGGGGAACAGTGACAGTTATTCATACCAAATCCATTTGCATATCACAAAATGTTTTTCTAAATTGCAAGACAGCAGCCAGTGCTTGCTCTGCTACCCTATTGGACTTGAACATATTGAACATATTCTATATTCAGAAACACTGTGCTTCCCACCAGAGGGACCAATTTGAAGTCTCCTTCACACCTTGCCACTGCATACCACACATACAAACATGCACATGCAAACTCTGTAGCTCTCTGCATCTCTGACAGGTGGGACTCTGAATGTGGGCTCTTTCAGGGGTCTCTCCGGGGACCATCTCTGTTGTCTCCCACACACCTCACACACTCATTCAGCATGCAGTTTTGACAGGTTCAGACACAACGGTTTAGTTTTAGATTTAACTGACCTTAGTTAGTTAAGACTCTGGAGTTGGTTTCACATAACATATGCTAAGTCAATGCTGATCTGTTATACAATTTTTTATAATAGTTTTTTTCCCTTTGGCTGCTCTCATTCCTTGGGGTTGCTAAGTGGGCATAGGGAAACAAAATCATGGGTAATTTTGAATATTCATTTCACCTAATTTGCATGCCATTGGACTGTGGAAGGAAACCAGAATACCCGGAGTAAACCCATGCAGACACGTGGAGGACATGCAGAACTCCACGCAGAAAGGACCGAGACCATTCCTACCTGTGGATCGAACATAGGACCTTCTTTCTGTCAGGCAATGGTGCTAGCTACTCACCGAGCCACCATGCTGCCCACCATTTTTTTTTATAATTAATGTGGTTGAAACAGAAACAAGCTGTTCAGATATGTTTAAAAGACAAAATGAGGTAGCAATATGAGAGTTGGTATGATTAATGGGTTGATATTTTGCCCATTATTATTCATTGTTCTGTATAATTTATACACAAAGAAGGACTATAATTGAAATGTGATGTATACATAACTTAGGAATTGCAAATTTAAATGATTTACTTCAACAATATAGTGCATTACATAATTGAACCTGTCTGTCATTATCTGCAAACTCCAATTAAGATGGTTGGATTTAATTTGAGAAAGTTGAGGTAAGAGTAAGAGAGAGAACACGGTGATGCACAAAAAGCTTTATATTGATAAACAAAAATGAGCATAATTGATTGGGTTTGTTTGACTCGACTCAAAACAATCATAGACTTCAAGCTTCTGCAATCGATGTTGAAAATCCCTAACCTTTGCCATTTTAAAAGAAATCTATCCTTTCCTTCAGTCTTATATCCTCCTTTTAAACCCTGTCCCTCTTAAGACATACACAATGCAAAGGCTTTTATTTCATGCACATAGTTCCACACATGAATCATTATAAAATTTCTTAGCAATGCCTAAACAGATTGAATTAGTAGAATTAGCTAGGTGCAACTGAATGGTTAGATTAGATCAGTTTTGTAAATGACCCTCATGTTAAAACATCAAAAGACTTTTTTTAGATATGTCTCCATACCTATGGGCTGTTTGTACAAACCCCATTTCCAGAAGAGTTAGGATACTTACTTGAAATGCAATAAAAGCTGAAATCTGTCATTTGTAACTTCACAGAGAAAGAAAATATTTTCAGTGTTTTCATTGATGAACTTGCAGAACAGAATTCTATTTGTTATGTATAAACACATTTAGAAACTGATGCCTGCAACACACTTAAAAAAGGCATGTTTACCCCTGGGTCATGTTTATCCCTTTCTGGGATATTTTGGGAATTGAACATACTAATTGTTGTTGTTTTGTTAGTCAAATTTGTTCACTGTTGTCTTTTTCTCCTCTTCATGAGGCACCATATATTTTCAATAGGAGCCAGATCTGCACTGCAGGCAGGCCAGTCAAGCCATGCTCTTGTATCTTGTGCAGAATGATCCTGCTGAAACAGACATGGAGTTCCTTGGAAAAGATGTTGTCTTGTTTCTCCAAAATACCAGTTTAAGCCTCCGCATCAATGGTACCTTCACATATATGCAGATCACCCATGCCATGGGCACTGATGCACCCCCATGCCATCACAGATGCTGGCTTCTGAACTTTTTGTTGGTAAAAGGATTTCACCAGTGGCACTTAAAATCAGACATCCTTTTTTCCCAAAAACAAGCTGAAACTTCAACTCATCTGATCACAGAACACATTTCCATTGTTTTTTGGTCGATCTCAGATGATTTCCGGCTCAGGGAACTTGCTGGTGTTTCTGTACAAAATTAATATATTGCTTCGTGTTTGCATAATACTGTTTCAGGTTCCATTTCTTGATGCAGTGATGAACTGTGTTAAGTGACAATGATTTTCCAAAGTACTCATGTCCTCAAAGGCTGAATCCTTTCATGATATTATGAACCACAGTTGGTGTTAGACCTAAATTCTTTGCAATCATGCACAGAGAAACACTGTCTTTGAACTGACTGACAATTCTCTCATGAAGTTTGGCACAAAGTGGTGAACCTAAGACTAGGTCTTAGTTTTGACTCTCTCCCAAATTGTTTTGAGTATGTTGCAGCCATCAATTTCTAAATGTGCTTATCTTTAACATATATTATTAAGTCTGTCATTGAAAGCACTGAAAATCCTTTCTTTGTCCCTTTTTTCTTTTTTCTGTTAAATAGAGATTCAAGTGAATTAACAAATCATAGATTTCAGTGTTTATTTTTTATTTTTAGAAAGTGTCCCAACTTTAGAAAGCATTTTTAGAAAGTGTCCCAACTTTTCTGTAAATGGGGTTTGTATATGCACGTCAAGTACTGTATATCTGTTAAGGAGAAATTCATGACTTTTGTCTTAGCCAATAATGTTTTGTTGGCAGGAAGAATAATCACAGGAAATTATATATTCCGTAGAATCAATAAAACATTTAACAAGTCTAGCAATGTCTTAGAGAGCTCCTGAAGCCAAGTGAAAATACAGAATCATACATTTCCTTTAGGTTCTGACAACCAGCTATTCGTTTTTACCACTAAATTATTAATGTCAAATCTGTAAGTGAAATGTTATTGTATGTCTTGAAATATCAATGTTGTGCAATGGACAGTTGGGCTTAAAAGGGAACGAGATGGTTGAACATCCTCTTTTACTCTTGTGCCACTTTTTTTCAGGCTATGCCTGCACTGATGGTCATGAAAATACCAAGAATATAATTGGCACACCAACTTTCTTGGGCTACAATTATATTGCTAACACAATTAGATTATGTCCTGCATAATCTTTAACTTATTGATTAAAAATCACACCAAGTGGGAATATACATTGTAGAATGAAGTGCAGTTAGGACATTAAACATATTTAGACAAAATCACAGTAAATGTCCTTGTAAGGCATAAGATACTAGGGGCAAATAAATAATAGAGTACATCATATATACACCTACACAAAATACAATTACAGTAGTGAAATACAAGAATTCAGAATTAAGCTACACAGCAATGTCAATTTCTAATCAAATATTTATTAACCTATGTGGTTTTATTTCTTTATTAGTTCATCTACATGTTGGCAGGATGCTCTGAGAGTAGTCCATTTATTATTCACAGTGTTTACAGCTCAGTCCTTGCTTATAATTCCCAAACCAGTCCACCAATCTGGAAACAGCAAGGAGCAGTGATACACAAAGCAATAAAGTGTGAGAACTGAACCTGAAACAACATAGCATGCAAACCATTGAAGTGTGATGATTGGTATTCCTTTTACAAAAGGCTTCTGTTGTGAGCAGATCAGTTTTAATTGGGTTCCAATATTGTCCAGTATATTCTGTGATTTTTGCTGTGATACTAATGTAGACAACAAACTGCATATTGGGAGCATGTGCAACACAGCAGGTAGTTTTACAGCTTACTAGACTGATATGACATGACAGTTTAAGACCAAGCGTAAGAATTAAAAGCAAAAAGTTAAGAATTAAAAGCAAAGGATTTTAAATGAATGCAGCAAATTGAACTGACAGAATTATATCTGTCAAGGTCCAAGAAACCAATAAACAGGCTTCTGTATCTCAGTTCTGGTGATAGGGTTTATTTGGAGCCTGTTTTCTTATCAGCCTGTTATCCTTTTCCAAGTAAATTATATTGTGCAAATGAGCTGCTCTGCATGGCCTCCCTTCAGTGATGTCCTGATTGTCCCCCTCTGGTTCTCCCCCAGACTTACTTTGAGCTCTATGGTCTTGAACTTTGCAAACAAGCGATATCATGCCATGTTTAAATATTCCCTGATGGCTGCACCCCACTTAAAAAATGGCACATGCTTGTTTTCCTTGAATAACATCTACTCCTGTGTTTCACATTACTGCTGCATTTAATTAATTAATTCCAACAGATTTTTCTGAGGCACAAATCCAAGTATTTTCTGCCATTATTTGTTCATTAACATAGGTGCATTGATTTGGAGCAAGGTTACAGTCCAGCCTAAACTTATTATCATTAACTTTTGAATATATAGAGCATGCAAAAATCAAAGCTGTATGCTGTGCTTTTCATTCATGGGGAACCAAAATTTTTATTTAATTTAATTAATTTAGTATCAAACATATGACAGGCAGGTGTTGTTATATAAAAATAAATATAAGAGTCTGTTGTGTTACAGTGTGCCTGAAGGATGTGTATCAACCATTTAGAAGGGCTGAACATGTGTAGGGTTTGGGGATTCCTTAGTTAGTATGGAAAAAATCTTCAAAACAAGTTGAGGGATTCTTTAAAATGTAAAAATATAATACATTTCTGTACTCTTTATGTAATATTCACCACAGCTGTAGTCAAAGTGTTTTATTTGTGTGAGTACAGGCTTTGTGCAAAATGCTGATAAATCAGGGACATGGAGGCCTGAGACTCATAATTGAATAGCAGCTCAAAGAACTGCAATAATGCTAGAACCTTCTGCTGTGTGAAAATGGCTGTTTATTATGTGTTAGGAAGCCCAGTGGAGGAGCAGGGTGTAAATCTAAAGTGCCCTTAGGGGACAGATCTAGGTCTGTACAGCATTGCAGTAGGAGAATGTCTGGTGTTTTGCTCAATGCTGTGAATTTAAAGTATAGGCTTAAAGAAAGGAGTTTTGGTTGTCCAACAATAAAATGAATTAAAACTATTGCAGATTACAGTAATGAATGTTGTTGTATATGTACAGTACAGGCCAAAAGTTTGGACACTATGACTATTTACATTGTAGATTCTCACTGAAGGCATCAAAACTATGAATGAACATGTGGATTTATGTACTTAAAAAAACGTAAAATAACTGAAAACTGAAATATTCTAGTTTCTTCAAAATAACCACCCATTGCTCTGATTACTGCTTTGCACACTCTTGGCTCAATGAGCTCAATGAGCTTCAAGAGGTAGTCACCTGAAATGGTTTTCAGGTGCGCCTTATCAGGGTTAATTAGAGGAATTACTTGCTTTATCAATGGGGTTGGGACCATCAGTTGTGTTGTGCAGACGTCAGGTTACTACACAGCCGACAGCCCTAT
>JAOTRJ010000048.1:20218628-20230894 GCA_028564905.1 Leptodoras praelongus | reverse complement strand
TGGGAGGAAACCGGAGTACCCGGAGGAAACCCACGCGAACACGGGGAGAACATGCAAACTCCACACAGAAATTTCCTAGGTCGCCCCACCCGGGGATAGAACTGTTATTAACAAATATATTATATCACTGAGTGTTCATATAGATACATGGACATAAGTGGCAATTCTAAAGAAGGAAAATTTGTGTTTGGGTGGGATACTCACTGTGTATCGTGCTGTAACCCACTGTCCTGCTAGATCGCAACTCTCCTTCAATTCTTTTTTTAAAAAATATATTTAATGAAGGCACAGTGGTATAATAGGTAGTGCTGTCACCTCACAGCAAAAAGCACCTGGGTTTGACTCCCAGGTCAGGCCATGGTCGTGTGTGTGTGTGTGTGTGTGTGTGTGTGTGATTGTTTATGTGAAATGTCAGGACCTAAATCAGACACCACCCCTGCATGTCAGGACATCAAGGAAATGTCAGGATCTGAAGCATATCCTGACTTTTCTGACCATGAATATCTGCTCATTGACAATTTTTTCAGAAAAGTAAAAGAGCAGAAAAGTTTTTCCTCCTTTACTGAGGTTATGGTTAGGTTTTTATAATTATGTCTATGGAAAGTCCTGACTTCGATAGCAGAACAAACGTGTGAACGCTTCTGTCTGTGTGTCTGCCGTACAGTGGACCGGCCACCTGCATCCCTCACAACCCAGCAGAAGGATTAGCGGCTTAGATAATGAAAGAATGAATATTTAATGTAAGTGTTTGAAATTGTTATTGGCAGATCTGGCTCCACTGTATTGCTGTTGCACTGTGTGCACACTCTCTGCATGGTAGGGAACCATGATTTCTTATAGTGGTCCATCTTGATGGCCAGTGTGTGTGCACTGAGTGTGTCTTTTGTGAATGTGCTCAGGTAGTCAGCTAAAGAGTACTGTCAATATAGAGCCAGATAGCACTGCATTTTTCTTTATTTTGTGCTCATGGTTGTGTTTTCCATTGGGTGATCTACAAACCCCATTTCCAGAAAAGTTGAGACACAAAAATGCATTAAAATTGAAATCTGTAATTTATTAAATTACTTGAATCTTTATTTAACAGTCAAAAAGTATCAACAAAGATGTCCAAATAGATAAAAATTTAGAAAATGATGGCTGCAACGCACTCAAAAAAAGTTCGGACAGAGGCAAAATAAGACTGAATAGGTTATACGGGTAACACTGGAAGTTTCCACAATGAGCAGTTTAACTGGTAACAGGTGAGGTCATCAAGACTGTGTATAAAAGTAGCAACCACCAAAGGCTTAGTTTTTGCAAGCAAGAATAGATTGTAGCTCATAGCTTTGAGCTAAACCTCATGAGAGAATTGTCAGTCAGTACAAATACAGTGTTACTAAGTACAAGATTGCAAAGAACTTAAGTCTTTCACCATCTACAGTTCATAATATCATGAAATAATTTTGGTGCATGAAAGCCAACAGTGGAAACTGTGTGTGACCATCAAAACCTCAGGCAGTATTGTTTGAGAAACCATCATGTTACCATGAGGGATATAGCCACATGGGCTCAGGAGAACTTTGGAAAATCATTCTCACTTAACACAGTCCACCTCTGCATCAAGAAATGCAACCTGAAACTGTTTTATGCAAACAGAAAACCATATATTGATTTTAAGTAGAAACACCAGCAAGTTCTCCTGCCTTGAAGTCATCTGAGATGGACTGAAGACAATGGAAATGTCTTCTGTGGTCAGACAAGTCCATGCTTTTCGAAAAACTGGACATTGGATTTTATGTGCCAAAGATGAAAAACTCCATCCAGACTTTTACCAACAAAAAAATGAAAAACCAGCATCTGTGATGCCATGGGAGTGCATCAGTGCCCATGGAATGAGTGAGCGGCATATACTAGTATGTGTAGTTAAGATGACGTCTTTTCCAAGCAGGACAACAGGACAACTCCAGGCCTCATTCTGCAGGAGTTACAACAGCGTGGTTTGACTTGCCTGCATGTCTGTCTCCTATTTAAAATATATCATGAAGGGGAGAATCAGACAATAGTGACCACAGACTGTTGAGCATCTCAAGTCTTGTGCACAGCAAAAATGGGCAAAAATTCATCAAAACTACAACAATTAGTATTTTCAATTCCCAAATGATTAAAACATATCATTTAAAAAACAGTGATGTGACCCAGTGGTAAACATGCCTCTGTCCCAACTTTTTTGAGTTTGTTGCAGGCATCAACTTCTAAATGTGTTTTTGTTTAACAACATAGAATTAAGTTCATCATTGCAAACACTGAAAATTCTTTCTTTGTCCTTTTGTCCGTTAAATAAAAATTCAAGTGAATTAACAAATTACAGATGTCCCAATTTGTATGGAAATGGGGTTGGTAGATTTGTTTTTGTAGTTTTATAACTTGATGAGGTCTTATTGTTCTTATGTCTGGCTGCTCCTTATGTAGAACCGGGACAGTGCTCTCTCTCTCTCTCTCTCTCTCTCTCTCTCTCTGCTCAGTGGTGGCATTTATTAGAAAATGGAAGGTGACATTGATTTAGCATTGTTGAAGATTTGCCAAGAACCTGGGCACCTGCATGCTAAGTGCAAGTGCTTATTATGCCTTATCAAAAATTTATAATGTAGATTTATAATTACTCACATTCTTTATAGAATTTACTCTTCTTGCCTTAACCACCTTATAATAACCTTTTCCTGTAACTACACATCATCTAGTCTTCAATATTGTTATATTTCTTGTTCTTGTTTCCCATGGAGTAACACAAACAAAGCAAAACAAAGCATTTTCCTTCTGCTTTTTGTTGTTTAAATTAAAATGTTATTATTTTCACATTCTTTACAAAATTGCATTATTTCTTTTGATTAAACAAATGCATATAAAGGGTTGGCTAGTTTTCCCCATGTGTTAAAAAAGTATACTTCTGACTCCAGCATTAGTGTTACTAATGACCCCATCATAGGATCCACTTTTATAGCTCTGGGAATTATTAATATAGAGCCTAGTGATACTTTTTGGAAAATGACAGCAATTTTTCTGTCTTTTTTCAGATTGACAAGAGCCCTGCTAAGGTCAGTGTCAGACAAATCAAAGATCTCTCTTTGGGGAGTTCTTTAAGCTTGTCCTATTTCTCATAAGCTATTTTCTACAGAGACATACTAAATCAGGGGTGGAAACTACAATGCTATATCATTTACAACATCTGATCAACTCAGGACTTTCATGAACTGAGGTTGGATCATGGATCCTGTTGTCCACTGCAAGGATGGAGAAATGTAATTCTAATAAATTATTATTATTATCACAATGACATCTTGTTAAGTGGCATTAGGATCTTTTAAACTTTCAATGTTAGAGATCACTATGACTGTAGAAACAAATTTGTCTGTACAAAGTGAAATGAGAGTCTGATATCCCATAAATATTAAAACTAGATTGCAGTGGAACTATTATTTGCCAGGTTTTGCCAACCTTTTTTTAAGAAGTCAAGCAACTGATATGTTGCTTTGTGGCCTACCGTCCAGAAGAACAATGTTGATACGTTGTCCCGATGGGTCAATACGGTATGATGAGATTCCTTTCTGACACACACACACACACACACACACACACACACACTCACAGATTTACAGACACCGGCACTCATCATCTCCTAGACAGTCTTGGCTGCCACTTGACATTTTTAGTGGTGAAAATGCCAGGCTTGTTCAGCTCCTGGATTAGTGTGACATTCAGACAGGAGGTCTTTCTCTGTACAAATCACAGAATTCTTCAGGAATATGTCCACCATTTGGTGTCCTGCTGTATAATTAAATTGCCACAATTATACATTTAGAATAAGACTTTTTACAAAGTTTAAATAATGTAACACAAGCAGTGTCTCAGATGGTGGTAGCAGTTAAATTTATTATCTGTCTATTTAGAAATTATTTGAGTTTTTTTGTGCAAGTCAAAAAGAAGACAAAAAACATTTGATGTGCCTTATCAGCCCAAATGGGTCATCTGATGGAGTAGAACAGGCAATTATAGCCATAAAACACTGAAACCAGTATTTAGGCTTGACATGGGGTTGTGAATTCAGTGGGACCTCTCATGCAGTGAGTGAAGATTCTTGTAGTGGAAATGCATCTCTGCCTCTGATGTATCTGTTTCTTAACCCACTCACTTTATCCATGTGCATATCCAGGGGAAGTTAAAGAGGGCACAACACTCACATATGAGCTCTATCAGTATTCATATGACTGAGGCTGGCTTTGCACTGTGATATCCTGGCATTCATTTAATCATTCATTCGCTCATTCATTCATTCATTCATTCGTTTGTTTGTTCAATCGTTCATTTGTTCATTTGTTCATCCTTTCATTCATTCTTCAGTCACTGCTTTATCCTAGTCAAGGTGTCAGTGGACTTGGAGTCTGGTATTCTGGTAACACTGGTGCTACACACCAGTCCATCACTAGGCATCATGCAAACACACATTCACACACTCATTTACACCCAGGGGCAAGTAGCCATTTCACCACCAACTGGAAAACAGACAACTCACAGGAAACTTGAAGGAACATGTGAAACTCAGGCATTAACCCAAGCTCAAAAGCTACCCAGACACTCTTCTTTCATTCTTTCTTTCCTATTATTATTAATATTTTATTATTATTAGTAGTAGTAGTAGTAGTAGTAGTTGTTGTTGTTGTAGTTTTATCAAATTTCTTTTGTATTTGTGATTACAGTATATTCTTACTGTTAACAGACTGTCAGAATCCAAATGATGGGATATGCCTCATGGCACTACAGCAAAGTGGTCAGAGTTGGATTTTCTTTCTCTCTAAAAATAAAATATGCTATATGGCCAAAGGTTTATGGGTGCCTGACCATCATACTCATATGTGGGTCTTCCCCAAACTGTTGTCACAATGTTGGGAGCACATAATTGTCTGGACTTTCTTTGAATGCTGTAGCATTACACTTTCCCTTCACTGGAACTAAGGGGCCCAAATCTGTCCCAGTGTGACAATGCCCCTGAGCATTCTAACTGTTTGTTAGAATTTTCAACCCATGCAGCTTTACTGCTCAATGACATACATGTCCCCTGATTAGTCAACTTCTGATCTGTGTGTTCTGCTTGTCCTGGCATATATATTTCCTACTGCTGTAGTAGAATCATTGAATGCCTTTAAGTAGTGTGTTGAAATGCTAGTATGCAACAATGGAAACAGTATTAGAAAAGTGAGTTCATACATGAGATTTTCTCCCTGGGAAATAGGCTTAATGAATGAGGATTATTGGTGGAGAAAGTCATTAAGTACAAAACACAAACACACCAAGTTTCTCCAGTGGCAGTGTTTGAAGAAGAAATATAGGCGATTACTGGATATGGAACATCTGCTGCCAAGGATAATCACTATGAGAAATAGACAAATGCTCACAAAATGTATTTATAATTTTCAAAATCATGTGCCAATTTGTGAGGCTGGTGGAACTGTGGAGATGCAGCTCGGCTACTTCTCATGCAGCCGCAGCTTCTCGTCCAGGCAGCGTATCGACTGAACCGACAGGAAAAGAGAGAAAGGGAGAGAAAGGGAGGGCGATAGCTGCTGAAAAATTCATGCCTCTGCCAGCTCTGTCTATTCGCCGCTCAGCAGGGGCCCGCCTTTGATACTTCACACTCATGGAAAAAAATGCAAATTATTTTTTTCACTGCATAACATGGAGGGAGTATATCCCAAGCAAGTGATAGAAATCTTCTGCCAAAACAACATGAAACATAGTCACCACTCCTAGGAACTCGCAACCCTTTTTAGTAGGCGGTGGCATTAACAGGGGCAGTAGTCCAAGATATATTTCAGATTCATACATCCCATCCATATGTTTTCATTAAGCACACAATAGACCACACCCTTTACTCAAATCCCAGGTTTTCAGCCATGGCAATGTTTATATTAATAACAGTCTAATATTTCTCTGCTACAATACTGTGACTGGAATGGTAGAGAATCCTGCTCATTAGTGTAAATACACTCAGTAAATATGCTTACATATCTGCTTCAAATTCATATATCTTTTTCTGAATTTGGGAATGGCAATATTAAAAGTAATATATTGTGAGTGAGAAGGGTGATGTTGTTGTGGGCAGCTGGAGGGGAAATATTGGCTTTGACAGGTAGCACACCAGGGGGCCAATGCACTAACACTGGGATCTATTCTCTGAGCCTGGCTCGGTTTCAGGAATGCTGATTAGATATGCTCTGACATATCGGCTATGTCAGGGAGTAATCCACCAATGTGGTCACAAACCCAACCTTCCATGCTTGCTTCTTAACTGCCATCAACTGCAGTCACTGCCATTGCTGCTTCTTTCGTGTGTGCTTTGTTTGGTGGATGTATGTATTGTTATGTTATGTATAGAAGTTGTGTGTATTTTGTACTTTGTAATTATAACCTTCTAACATTTCTAACCTTTACAATAGGTGTATGAACATCTCTAAATAATTGGCTGAGCAGTTGTGTTAGAGTACTGGTATAAGTGTTGGGGAGGAATAAAGCATGCTGGGACATGGGGCGGGGTGTAGTGATGTCTTAGTGAGGTTGGTGAGGGTGCGTTGCTTGTGTGTGTGTGTGTGTGTGTGTGTGTGTGTGTTTGTGTGTGTGTTAGTAGGAGAAAGAGAGTGTGCAATAATGTGTTTGCCTTTGTGGGTGCCCACATCAGCCAATTATGAGGCGACATCTGGGTTAGCTGACAACTCACTGCAGATGAGGGCAATGTGTGTGTGTTTGTGTGTGTGTGTGTGTTGTGTTCTGGCAGCAGAGATGCATTTAGGAGAACAGATTTGAGCTCTGAATTCACAGCAGGGTGGAGGGTAGCACTGACACACTACACACATGTGGTAGTCACTGGCTCCATTCACATATAAGACAATAGACGTAAGTATTAAGACATATTAATAGAAATAAACTGTCATTGATTAACTTGTTGACTTGTTGTCCAATTTATAAGATGGTATTATACATAGCGTGGCAGGAGTTTTGGAAACATATAATTCTAAACTAAATGGTTTTAAATCAAACACCCCATTTCTTTTGCCTACATACATTGTATTCAAAGTACTACTGGTTTCATAAACTCATAAACTCAATCTAATAATTTTACACACACACACACACACGTGTTACATATATATATATATATAGAGAGAGAGAGAGAGAGAGAGAGAGAGAGAGAGAGAGAAAGAGAGAGTGAGAGAGAAGCTCTGTGATGTTGCATGGTATGGTGGTTCTTTGGCAGCTCTTGATTGGCTCTCATTGTCAGTGGGGTATGTAGTAGATGAATGGCACAGATTCCCCAAGGCTGTGTTGCTCATGCTGAGGTTTGTGACATACATTAGCTTGGAGAAATGGCCTCCCATAGTGGGCCGTCACACTCACAGAGGAACAGCTTGAATGCTCCAGTCACTGCACACACACATTGTACACGTGTATGCGTGTGGCTCATTGGGTTACATCCAGCTTTGGGAGCGTTATGTGATTCTATTCTGTTCTGTTTCTACACTCTCACTATGTATTTAAATAAATAAAAACTTTCATCATGCAATACGGTTAAAGGTAATTGAGTCATTAATCCGTAGTCTTTATGTACAACTTGATTAATATTCAATAAACCTGAACTTTAACTATTCAATAACTATGTAACTATGCAATAACTACAGTATATAAACTATGAATTTTTAAACTAATGAAAAAAGTCATTTGTCACAGACTCTGATGCTTTTTTCAGGTAGACCGCGTCTAATCAGGTCTTTAAAATCAAAACTTAGATCATGAAAAAAAATATCACATTACGTTTTCTCTGCAGTCTATATAGAAAGAGATGTACTGACAGTGGCATGGAGCACATTCCAGTGTAGCTTAAACTAGACCCTGCCCATGACATACGTGTTTTGGAACCATTGGGTGCTCTTCAGAACAAGTGGCACTTCATCCTTTTCCAGTTAAACAGGAAGAGTCAGAGTGAGGGGGAGAGGAGACAGAAACACTGATGACTAGTTTCAGCCCCTTGGGGAGGGACTAGTGTCAATGGTCTGGGCTAAGATTCACACCAACACAGTACTCCACTGAGACTAGATGGGGTGAACTTTAATCATCACCCTGTGTCAGAGGCACATCCATCTGACACAACAGCAGCACACAACCCCTGGAAGAATGTGGGTGTTCAGGTTCTGGTTTGGCCATCCTTCTCTGATGACCTTTAAACCCTCAGTATGATTGTGATGCTCTCTGTACATACAGAGGCTTATTGACTGTCTGCAGGAGAGGGATTAAACTGAGGAGAAATGCTCAGACAAAACTGTACATTTTCATGGTTTATTAATAACATTGTCAATCTCAAAGTCTGTGCTATTATTTTTGTGTTGTTTTGGTTGTATTGTTGTTATTTATGTAAGGTAGAAATTTTATTCCAGTGCTGCATGTTAAATTTTTTATTTGCATCAGTGTGCAAGTAAAGCAGATTTGATCGAATTTTGAGCAGTTATGAGCAGTTATGGGTAGTTGGTGTTCAGAATTTTTTCTGATCTTTGCATCTCACATAAACAATGACACTGGTTGAAGTTAATACAGACATAGATGAGACAACAGTTTCCAAAAACTATTTTTCCCATAGTCCTCTGTACCTTTGTTGAACCTGATTGAAATGTGTGTGTGTGTGTGTGTGTGTACGTGTGTATGTATGTGTGTGTTTTTCTCGCATTCAAAGGTGAGAGGATTTGAATGTGTCTCAGATTGGTTTGGAAAATCCAACTAGTTCCTAGACACTGAAATAATTAATCCCCCTGGTGTTTGCTCTTCTTTCACCCTTTCAACGCTTTTCATAAAGGCTTACCAGGCTGCCGGAGCCTGGACGAAGAGCAGAGGAAATAAAAGTCAGCGAGTGAGTGCGAGACTCATCAGGGATAAGGGTGTCTTAATGTGGACTCACCCCCCAATCCCTACCCCACATGCTCCTGAGACCATGAAACATCCGCCTTTGACGATAACGAAAAGATAATTTGCCTGGTTTCATTTCCTTTTCAATTATGCTCTAAGGATTGTGTTGTGCCATGATTACCATTTCCATGGCTGAAATGTATAAAGGGAACATTCTGAGTCATAAATGAGAATGTGGTCAAACCATCCATGACTCAGTCAGCAAAACTTTTACCTTCTACATAAACAGATGAATGGTATGTGTAAACAAAATATATAATATTTTTACTTTTGACTTTTTTTTTTTTTTTTACTATATGTACAGTGGTAGTAAAAATTGTTGATGAAGACATTTCAAGCAAGCATCTTTGAACAATGGTGCCTGTGAAGGTGTATGAGGTTAAAGCAGTCTATATACAAAATATGAAAAGCATAACTTTGTTTCCATGTATTATTTTTTGCTTCATTGCTGTCATGGCAACAATTAATACAGTCAGATATGCCATGCTCCTCATGTCACCGGAAAAGAGAAATCTTTCATTTTTGAGTGTTTAACAAAATGATTTTGTCAATCTTATTGGTTTTCCTAATGGCACCATTAATATTGTACAGGAGATACAATAAACTGACATTGAATTGATGGGTATAATTTCAGTGGCTGTGTAATATATCATCACTGTCAAGTGGAAACCTGATATGTCCAAAATTTTTACTAAATTAAAGAAAATGGCAGACAGTTACAGGATCCAGCTGAGTTATGAGATTTAGTCACAAGCTCTTGTTAATACTTTTCATTGGTTAAATATTTGTAACACCCAAAGACAGATGTAAAGGGTGATCATAGCATTAATATATGAAAAAAAAAGCTAAATATTGAGATACTATGTTTCAGCATGAAAGTTACAAAATGTAAATCTTTGAATGTATTGCATGTTGCAGTACTTTATAGATTGCTTTTGACAGACCATTTATTTACATCTGTGATATTGTCAACAGAAAATAAGTGAAATTAATGTAGGTATGTGTGTGTTGAGTAAAAAGGAAGCTGTCTCTGGATCGTCTTGGGGGATTTTTAGGTTTTGCATAACTTGATTTCTTCCAGTGAATTCAGCTAGTAAATGATAAACCTTTACTTATACATTGACAACTGATCACCAAAGGAAGAGGTGCCTATTATAATAAGGCTATATTTAAAATATGAATAAATATTACAGCTATCTGTATGTCAGGTATAAAGATACAGTTTCTCTGTTGTTGCACGTAATGTCACTTTTGAAGGTATTAAAGGAATAATTCTTAATCAGTCGAAAGTCTATTCAAGTGCATATGGGAAATTCCAACCAGGTGTGTCTTAGCTGGGTTTAAGAGAATTCAAGTACAAAAGAGCTTTTAAATACAGGAATACAGGAAGGCTATGGGCCAGGTCCCTGATTAGAGAGATTTCCACAGCAGGACTTCATATTGACTACAGTAAAATATAGAGGAATATAAACTAATCCGCTGGTAAAGGCGGAAGTCACTCCTGAAACTCACTGCAAATCCATTGACCGTCTTCTATATAATCTTAGTATTAGCTCTAGGAGGGTAGTTTATTAGTGCGCTTCCCTTGAGTGTGCAATAATACCAGCTCTAATATAACAAGGATTCTGTGCATTTTGAAGAGCTTGAGGAGAATCAGACCTCACCTCCAGCTGTGCATGTGCACTGAACTTTAACTTAAATACAAATTATTAGACAAATAATATCTTACACCATTATGTATAAGGTTAAATAATGTTGCTTTTAAAGTGTTATTAAATTGTATGTAACATTTTTACATTAATTGCACATTGTAACTGTTTCACGTATTTTGCATAATATAGGTCAGAGTTTTATACAAAATACAAAATGTATCTCTGTTTAGTGTGTGATATTGTATTCAGGAACAAGTAATGATGTCCCAGTTAACTTTATGTCATTACTTTGCCATAAGCTACAATTACACACCAGAATGTAGTATATGACATTGAACCAATGACATTGGAGCAGGCTAATTATGATTAACCAACTAGATGCTTTGATTTATGACCATCACAATATTTTGTAAAACTGACCAAGCATACTGCAAATAATATTAAGTTTATAGACAGAATATCAGTAAGAGTAAACCTGGTGCTGTCAGTCTATTGCATTTATGAGTATTTTTTATGTATACTGTAATAAAACTTTTTTTTTCCTAGACCATGCCCCTCGATTTTGGCACAGCATGTGTCCACGCCAGATGACTTAATTACATTCTATGCAGCGATGCTCTGCAAATGAGTACATGGGCACCACTGTGAGCTGCTAATAATAAACAGTGGGCAGCAGGATCAGCACAGCCAATGAAGGCTTGCAGATATGAACATCTTATTCTGGAGCACTCATGTTTTTCCACTGATTATATTTAGTAACAATTAGCAGAATGTAGGTGAGTTGAAGAAACCATGAGACCTTCCATGCAGATAACAATGTAATAATGTTACACTTGGTTGGCTTTCACTTAATTTTCACTAAGATTTTCCACTAAAGTTCATTTTTTATGATTCCTACCATTAAAAAAAATCTTAATTAGAATTTTCATATTATGATAACAACAATCACTCATTTATTGTGAGACAAGTTTCTCATTTCAGAAGTTAATTTAGAGTGAGATCTTCTTCTTTTCCACAGGTTTTTTTGCAAAATAACATAAAAAAAAAAAAAGTACATCTAATTTGCTTTTAATGGTATCTGATATAAAAAAATGTAAAAATATGATTGTAATTGTATACCCAGATCCTTTCTTTATATATTATGATGTAATGGCTGTGTAGAGTTTGTGGATGGGTTATATCATTTTCCCTGGTTTGTTTATTCATAAATAAATGATCAGAGTCACAAAGCGAAGCATAGTATGTAAGGAATAGGATAGAGAATGATGGCTTCCATGTTAGTCTGGAGGTGAAAAATGAAAAGAGAGCATTAGCATTCAACTGTATGATCTTATAAGCACACCACTAGATGGAAAACAGAGCAAAATGACACAAATAACACAAAGGTCTAATTATATTCCTGATATACTGTAGATATCAGGAATATAGATATACAATATGAACAATATGCATTTAAATGATGAACATTTTAAATATATTAACACTTAAAATCATTGAAATGATTTTAACATTTAAAATCTTCATACAGATTTGTCATTAATGTTATGCCAATGATGTGTATATTACATCATTCTAATATAAAATGCTAGAAAAACAACAATGCTGCTGTGTGGATAATACTACTGGTATAACTGA
>JAOTRJ010000048.1:20204839-20218531 GCA_028564905.1 Leptodoras praelongus | reverse complement strand
AATATGTGGCTATTCTTGTTTCACATTGGTGCTCTGTCTGTCTGATTTCCAGCACAAGCTTAATCCTGTCTCACTCTAGTGCCTGGTTAATTTTTACGAGTGCCATTTCCTTAATTGGCATTTTGAAACTCTAGCCAAATTAATGTTCTTTCATTCAACTGGACAAAACCAAAATGTTTTAAGGAACAACTGCACATTAATTATTTCAATTATTTTATTATTATATTATAAGTCTAAAATTCACATATCATAATGTTTATATTTATGTACATACAAAAATATACATATTATAGTTGTTATTATTATTATGAAGGTGAAGTATGTAATTTTTCCTCCGTGATGACTTTTTGATAAATGGATGTACAACAAAACAAATCATTTAGATTGTTGTATGTGCTGTTGTGGCGTTTAGTCCGCTGGGGTTCTATCACAGTGCTTTAGGGTGTGTGGGGGTCTGTGGTGTGGCTCTGCTGCCCCCTTGTGGTAGCTGTGTTTTATTACAGGTTATGAAATATGAGTGTCCTGATCCTTCACCACGACGAACCGTGTTGTTTGCAAGTTATTTAATTATTGCCATATAAAGAGTTTGTTGTATTTATATTAATCCACATTAACACGTGTTTTTCCTTTGATTTTGAGCCTCTGCTTTTAATATACTAGTATTTTCTGTGGCTCTTGTGTCGGTGAAACCGGTGTTACCATTAGGTTTGCGACAGGAGGCGCTGTTCCTGTGCCTTCCCGATGTGGCTGGTTTAATAGCAGGCCTTGCTCGGTCAGTGTCACTCTGTTAGGATGGAAGAAGACCCGGAGTCCAGAGCAGTGACCACAGTGAACAGCAGCAGGAAAAGTCTCACTCTGGAGGATTTGGGCCTCTCACACTCTGCTCTGGCTTATGACAACAAGTTTGTGTGCTCTCCTCCAGGAATGCTTATGTTTGGAGAAATAGTAAGTAGATTTTATAGCATTTGTCTGCCTTCTAGTTATTTTTTTTAATTTACAAGAATTTAAAAGTGGTGTGATTAGCCTGTGTAGGTATGGAGATAACATGTGGCTACTGTAGCTGTACTGTAATTCATTAATAAATGAATTGTTTCATAGTTGAAATTCAATAATTATTTCAACAGTTTTCCTCTGTGACCTTGTTTTCATCTGGCAATGAAACTGACAAATCCTGCATGAGTTCATTCTGTATATTTAGCTTACACACTGTAGTGAAATAGTAAGTCAGGGTCCTTGTAATATAAATAAGCACTTTACAATGAGACTCACTCCGTTCAGCCTGTGCCTGAAAACGAAAAACGAGCCACACATGTAGATTCCACAGAGGAGAGGAAGTGGACAAACCAAAACAGTTTAGTCAACCGACTCTTCCTCTCGCCCTTATTGTTCGTTTTCCTTCCACAATCCATCCTGAATCACATCCAAGCATTCAGGCAGTGTTTAATCTTCGCTTCAGCCTATCTGCTGAATGCAAACCCACTTTTCCTGTGACATCAAGCCTTTATTGAAAAATTCTTTGTTACTTCTAACAGGAAGGGTTGTTGGGAGTGCAGAGGGAAATGCAGAGATTGTACACCCATTACAGAAGTTAAAAACTAAATCTGTACATGCACTGCTCAGGATCTTTTTCTTTTTTCATGCTCTGATTACTCTGATACTTAATCTCCTATTTGGTGTATGTCTGTGTATGATCAAGTGGCTCATTTAAAGCTTGAAAAGTCATCTCTTATGCTAAAGCCTTGTCATATTTATAGACGCATACTTTGTTTTTATCAGGTTTGTGGACTGCTTGTTTGGACTCTTCTAGGTGGGACTGAGTATTTGCGGGTGCCAGCTCTGGGCTGGGTGATGTTTGTGGCAGTGGTTTGCTGGGTGCTGACTGTCTGCCTTCTTCTCCTGCACCTTACCACTGCTCACACAAAGATCCCCCACATCCAATGGTCAACTCTGGTGAGAGGATTAAACTCAAATAACAAAGCCACATGCTGTTTACAGGCATGAGCAAAAAGGTCTTCAGTGTTCAGTGATTGTATCTGCACTGAAAATATGTAGCATTTTCCTACTTTACATTAAATGAAGCTTTAAAGCCTACTACATTTTGCAGGGACTGTGCTTCAATAGCAGTGCCACTATACTGTACATGACAGCTGCGGTGATTAACGCCATGTCTGTGCCGCAGGCCATTAGGGGGCGCTATTACTACATCAGCTGGGTCGCTTCCACGGTAAGAAGGAGAGAAGTATTATTTCCTTTTGAGAGCTTGATTAGTTTGGAACGGGTTTCATTACAACACTTCGACACAATGCCACATGTTTTGTAAACTTGATTTACTGTAAACTGTAATGAGTCCTTTTTCTTATAATCAATTTATAGACAAGAAATTTCATGCATATAATAGACATGGACTCGGTGTCCCCATGTTGATAGTAAAACTTGAGAACACTGATCTGGGAATTTACCTTTTCCTACAAATACCACAATCTGCAAGATAACAGGTACTTAAGCAACTTCCTTCAAATATGTTTCATACTGATTTCAAAACAACCTTCTGCTCTTTTCAGGTGTTTGCCTTCTTAGTTGTGCTTTGCTATGCAGCAAATTCATATGTGAGCTACAAATCCTGGAGATCAAAAAGTGAAGATGCCTAAACAAAATGACTGCAATCACATATGAGTTACAACATTATCTTTAACCAGATGGCTTTCTGTGGACTTTTTTTATTCTCATGCACCAATCCATCAGTTTTAAATGTTTTTTAACACAAAGAATGTTACAGTATTTTTACAATCACCATATTTTTAGATGCTTCTGTGTTATGTACATTTGCATTGGTCTTTATTTTGTATATTTTCTTTAGTATTTTAATAGTGCGCTATTTGTGTACTAATGGGGATGTTTGCCTGTATTTAAATTAGAATGTATATGGGAAAAACAAATTCCGTAATAAAAATATATTTCATGTATATTTGTTGAATAGGTACTATGTGTTTCTGTGAAGTTTACCATATGACAATAACAACAGTTTCTAAAATACTGCACATGCATGTAATGCCCTGTAAGCAGTAAAACATTTTAATCCATACAACAGTTAAAGCAAATAAAACAGTATTTTATCAAACTCCTGCTGATTTCTGTTTTCGGCCTTACAACAATACACACATTAACCTATTTCTTACCATTTGCACAAGCCCTTATTGTTTCTGGATGAGTCAATCAACAAATCAGTGTGCCATCTAAAAGTAAAGCATACAGGTAGTATGAATAGTAATGAAAACACCACAGCAAAAACAGTTATAGAGGAACACCAGCCAGTGATTGCATGAAATGTATTCATTTGGCAGATGTCTTTATCTAAATATAATTACATGTAAGGCATTATACAGGTCAGGTTATAATGCCTCAAGGGTCCAACAGTGGAGGTCTGGTGATTCTGGCATTTGAACTTACAAAGTGATGACTGAATTTCAGTACTGCTTTTATACATCTGGCAAGAATCCTTGGAGGAGGAATAAAAACATGGTCTATCAGTGTAAACAGTGTGTCTGTCTGTAGGTAGGACTGTAGGACTACAGTACAACGGGGAAGCAACTTAATTTGCTTCTGCAAAATTGAAGGATACATTTATATGTTTAACTCACTTAAATTTCTACATTATTATCTCTACAAATATTCAAATGGTTGTTCCTTTTCAATTCAGTCAGCAAAATAATTGTAATATTTTTTTTATTATTTTCTTTCAATCAGGTTCTTTGACACTATGATTAAGCCAGCAATCACAGAGTATTTCTGCAACAGTTATGAGTACAAGTGCCACAACCGTGAGTTCCTCTGGGGAAGTAATGTAAATGTGTGAACATGTACACTGGTTGCTCTATGGCCACACTGTCTCCCAGAAGGTTACATTCAGGCTAGTCATGATTGTGAACTGAATCACCATGAAGATTCAGTGAACCACAAACATCAACAACAAACACACTGGCAGATTTAAAGTAAAAGTATTTAAAAAAGGGCAGCAATGATACTACACTGGGACACAGCTGTAAACTTTGAACAAACACTTTTAGTTTCTGTTTAAGATGACATAACATCTCAATAAAAATATACTACTGTCACTAATAAAAGACAGGAATTTGCAGTCCTTTAGAATACAGCTTACACTACTGAAGAGAGGAGGAACGAGCTACACCAAAGAAGAAGGCTGCAGAAAAGCATCTTGGAATGCATGGAGAGGATTCAGAATCTGAAGTTAAAACTGCAAGAGCTAAATAAATAAATAAAGCTTTTATTGGATCCTTAGTAGATCAGGTTCATGACTTAATGTAAAGACAGATCTCCCTTAGCAGTTTAATAAGAGTAAAACCGGGAGCGGTCAAAAGAATAAAGTTTCCTTTTATGGTAAAAACTTCCTCTAGTTGTTTGTCTTTGGAGGTTGCAGCAGTGTGTGTGTGCCCCAGCATGCATTTGGGTGCACCAGCTGCTGTGCTTCCCCAGTACGGTGGAGGCAGTAAAGGTTATATTTCCTTTTGGGAGAAATTTTGTTTTGTTGCTCTTAACTGATGAAAGGGAGTTAGACATTGCATTCATTTATGTGTTTGCCTTGTTGTGTGTCACGCTGTTAGAGGATTTAAACTTAGTGCTCTATCTAAGGCGCATAGTACTGGATTTAGTGAGTCATTCAGGATCATAGATTAACTCTCTGTCTCTTGATAGAGAAAGCTGTTGTGCATTTATTATTCTTAGAAGTAAAGCGAAGCCCTTCAGGGTGATATAAATACTGGACATGATTCATGAACGAGTTCTTCGACAAAGACCCCACAGACTGATCAAGGACATCTGACTAACTTCATCTTTGAGTTTGTGTCTTTAAGGCGAAACTGTTCAAAGTCTAAAAACACACAGTCACACAGTCTAAAAACTGCATTATTTATGATACTGTAATGTTACAGATTCTTATTCTAGCCATTTCTTTCATTGCTTGTATTGAGCCTTGCTGATGATAACTACAGCTTTGGTTATGAAATGATGGATAGAAGGTTGGAGTAAGTTAAATGTATTCAAGTGTTGTTTATATTATTTTAAAGGTTAAAACTAATTATTATTAACAAAATGGACTCTGAACATATACTACAGTACTGAGTTTATATTAGTGTAGTACATTTAAGTGGCAGTGTAGAGAGCAGTGCTGTGATCCATGTCTGGGGAGGAAGGATATACTTCTCTTATTGACCTTAGTTGTATTCCTCTTCTGGTATGAACAGCGACTTAGCAATAACATACGCATTATTAAAAAACTAAAATGCATTATAATAAGATCAATTGGACACTACCTGTGCATAATGCTGACAGAAAAGGAAAAGCGCGACCAAAGAGAGAGAGAATGAGACAGTGAGAAATACTTGAATTAGCCAAATGCATGGCTAAAGACCTGTCCGCCAGATGGCGCTGTTGTTCGGATAAATGCACATTCAGCTATTTCATTCTGCAGTGAGGAAATGGGTGAAAACTAATCTGTGTCCATGATCATGTAAGAGCTCAAACTAGAGTGTTTGTGAAGTCCTAAATGTAACTAAGTTTCTTACTAAATGGGTGTTATGTTTTGTATTATAGAGTAGTATAGAGAACTAGTGAATCTGATTGGTCAGAAGGTACTGATTAAAAGGATATAACTTGTTTTGTAGATGCTCGAAAACATTAAATATAACTGTTGTTTGGCAAATAGTTGCTGCTGTGTTATAAGATAAGACAAAAAACTGCTGTTGTAGTGAACCACTCCATCTTAGTTTATTTTCCTATGACAACATGCCACCCCATTATGTTTATCCTTAGCCTACATACAAAATATACTCTTGTCAATACAGATAGTATTGTAAAGTGTGTGGGGTAGATTTGTTTTTGTCTTCTTTGTTTGTTTGTTGTTCACAAAACACGTTTGCAGTTTCAAGTGCAGCCCAGTGGCTTTAGGCTGAAAAACAGTAAGAACAAGATGAAACCAATTGTATACAGATTCACTTGGGCTGTCCTAGATTTAACTGGAACCAAAGGCAGCTTTAAGGTTATGGTTCACTTTGGTGCTAAAGCTCTGCTTATAAGGAGGCCTAGTATATGTACATTCTACAGAGTGGTGTGGACAGTCAGGCTACTCGTGGTTTGAGTGCTGGAGTCCTGCCTCGGATGAATAAATGTAATCTCCATTGTGAACATTCCAGCTACACCACCAACCTCCTTCCTTGGATCTGCTACAACACAAAAATAATTGACATGCCACCATTATAATCAATTATGTGACCACACATGATAGCAATGCCTCTGAAATTAAATTTGGCTTGGCAGAGGCGTTTTCAGTTGAAATGAAATAACCAATGTGTTACTTGGATATAATAGATATAGTAGGTATATAATAAAGTGGTGAAATAACAGCTAAGCTTCTGGTGTACATGAACAAAGACTGCTTGTGTTTAACAGTAATATTTATGTCAAAAAAGAATGCTGTGGGCAACCTTTCATCAGAAAACACTGAGCATATGGAAAAAGAAATAGTATACTGGGCAAGTAGTGAGCATGGGAGATTTTTTTTCTTCCACACTTTATTCACAATGTTAGATAATTACTAATGTTACCCCAAGTCAATACTGTACTATTCTAGCTTGCAATCCTTTAAAAGTAGCATCAGTCAAAGTTGGTGATAGACAAAGGGAAATGCATATGATTATAAATTATTTATTCACAAAAACCAACTTGTGAAATGTCCTCTATTATAAAAATCTTTTCAATTATTTTCTGTTGTATAAGTCTGACAATAGTATTTGTGCCAGATAAGCTGGGCTTTTACAGAGTCTTAACTGCTGGTGCCTACTGAATCTTGACTCCATTGAAGTCGAAACGGGGGATTTGATCTCTATTCATTCTGCTTTTTCAGCCTTGAAAGCCTCTTTCATTTTCATTTGCTCTGAAAGGGGCTCTGATACGGCTCCACATCCACTGTTTAAACTTATTAGTAATAGGTGGTGCTTTTGATCTACAGCATTAAAACATTTCATCTAGGCAGCCTAAGTGCCATGTACAATTCTCTCCACACCACCATGTCAAAATACTAACGCTGACATATTTTATCCGAAGGCCAGAACCTGTATAGCGAGTGGCACATTCACAGCACACAGAGTGGAAACCTAATCCAATCGATGCTCTCTTTAATAGCCATTCTGTGCGGTTCAATTCCTGTTTGCTCCCTCAGAACACTTCTAGTTTTGCAGACATGAGAGAAAATAAAATTGTCTGGATCTCAATGCAAGTTAAAATCTTGGTCTTGTGAGGTTCATTTTCCACAAACCATACTAATACATGTGTTTTATAGAATAAACCAACTATAAATACATCATGTGGAACCACAATGCTATAGATAATGTACTATTTACACAATATACACTTTTCATAGATATCCAGTGTGACAGAAGAATCATACACAAAGAAAAGCATAACCATTCCACTCTGGATTATTATAACCCCGTTGTACACTTCACCCAGTGGTGTGAACCACCTTCATGTCAGAAAAACAAAATGCATAATAACAGGAACCCCTTTACTACAGCATCCCATCCTTATCTACAATAAATCGGTTGAAATAGTGGACAGCATCAAGTATCTCCTACTCACACTGAACAATAAACTTTGCTTTAATCAGTATACGAAGGTCACTCAAAGTAGGAGTCATCAAAGACTTCAGACATTCAGAAACTCCTCCCTGCCCATCTCCTCCCATGGCTCCTCCCGTGCAAAAGTATTGGTTAACCCATCTTTAACATGCTCTGTGTCACAAGCCAGGCCAAACTCATATTCATATCTCACACTGGTGCCAAGATAATAGTCCTCCCCAAACCCAAACTCTCAGATCTCCAATGTAAGGTCATCACATGCATTGCAAATATAATGGCACAGGACATCACACTCCCACTTAACTGCCACTTCACCGCATTACCCTCTGGGTGAAGGTACAAGACTGGAAGATGTAGAAGGGCTCAAAAAAGCCTGGTACCTGCAGCCAGTAGCCCTAAACAGGGTAGCTTGCTGAAGGAACTACATGTTATGTTTTTCATGATGTTTTATTTGTATTATGTATTTTTGCCTGTCATGGTTGTATGATGATGCATGTAAAAGTATAATGCTGATTTTCCCTGTGATATACAGTGCTGTGAAAAGAATTACAGTAAGACAATAAAGGACTAGTTCCAGTTTTCAGGTAGCACGTCAGAGATAATCTTATAGTTTGTCGAAGGAAATCTTATAGTTTGTCGAAGGAAGTTTGCCGTTTAATATCTAAGTCAATGGAAGGTTCCACAGAAGATGTAACTCTCCACTTCCCCCACACCAGGGACATGTGTAACTTCAAGGAAGTCATTTAAAGGTTGAAAGTTTTTTTTGCCAGATATATTAAGCTTTGTTCTATATCATTGCTGTGGATCCACACTGACATTTACAGCTTGAATAAAAAAGGCCTTATCTACTACATAGAAAGCTGATAAGAGACAATATTGACGCTGTATACACCACACAAGATTTACTGATATTCAGAGGCTTTTACACAATAAAACTGAGCTTTAGAACCAAATGAAGTAAATTGTATGAAATACACAAGATCCAAGATCTGAAGTTGTCTTCACTCACACTGGTGTTACATTGACCTTTCTATCTCACTGCCCAAGCACCAACTTAACAGGTGTTTATGATCAGTATGTTGGTTCAAACCAAATGAATCATTCTTGTGCTTTGTGAAAGGTCTAAGCATAATTACAGTGTCGCTGCTGAATTTCAAAGCCATACACAACATGCTATGATTAGAAACAGAAAGCACAGTCATGCTTTGTGCCACTTGGATTGGCAGGGAATGTCAACAGAAAATAAGTCTGTTGGGAACAAGTATGATCCAATAGACTCACTCATTTCCAACATCTGGCTTGTTTCCATGTCACCCTCTAAAGTGCCCTCAGATGTCCTGGACTCAAGTTATATTTCACATACAAAAGGGCAGTTGCATTTTTCAGTTGACAATCAATTGCACTGCAACTAAAAACCCAAAAGTCTTATTAGAAGGAGGAGAAACAATAAAGACTGAATGTTTCTAATCTGGAAAAATCAGGGATTGTCACTAAGACAAGGCGAAATCAAACATGCATTGTGAATAAGACTATAGATAACTAACTAAGATCAGGTTCAGTGTTAAAATGAGCTGCGGCTACTTCTCTTTCCTATAGTGGTCAAGAGCAAGTTTGTTTTTTTGGGGTTAAGAAACAACTGCAAGAGTGATATTGCTACTGATATTGCTAATAATGCAACAGTTCTATAAATAAGAAATGGATGCAGAGTAACTGACATTTCAGACATAACATGGCAAAATAATCTGTTTATTTTTGCTCCATCAACAAAAATAGTTCCCAAAGAAGCCACAGCTGGATAAAGTTGTGTTAGCATGCCAGCACACAGACTGACCAGTCCGTAGTAAGTACAACACTTTCAGTGTAATGAACTAGAAATTGTATTTTTATAACAAACACAAAGGGAATCATACACATTAAAATGTGAATCCCTGCAACTGACAAGCATAACCCATAGTCATCAAACTGACACCTTGTGCTACAGGCAGGGAGAAACCAGGGAAAAGATTTGATGATAAATAATTGAATAAACCCTAGCAACAGTGTGGTCAGCATGGTGGCATAGTGAAAAGAACTGCTGCCTCACAGCTCCAGTGTTCAGTCCATAGCTATGGTAAATTGCCCTAGGCGTGAATGAGTATGTGAAAGTGGGCTTCATAGATAATTGGAGCAGTTGTGAGGGCAAGGCTGGCCTGTAAGGGCAGGACGGTGTCCATCCCACTCGAGAAGGTGCTGCTCTCATTTCTTACAACATAGCTCATAGTCTCAGCAAAGGACTAGTTAATCTCTGACAACCCAGAGCCAAGGCCAGGGAGCAAACAGGTTAAACCGACCATCTGCTAGCTACATGTAGTCGTCACTCAGGTTCCACCAAATTGAGACTGTGTCTGTTCCCAGAGCAAAACAAAAACGTAGAAATACACAGAAAGTTTGTTTTAGTAATCTAATTACCAGAAAATTAGATAATACTGAATACAAAGCCAGCACCTTTGATCTGAAAGTAGGACCGTTAAATATTAGGTCTCTCACGTCTAAAGCACTTGTTGTTAACGAAACTATTACTGATCGGGAGTTTAATGTACTGTGTCTAGCTGCCACAAACAGTTTTGCACTTAATCAGTTAAATCTCCATCAGTGAGCAGGTTATATCTATCTTCAGTGTGGATTTGTCAACTGGTTAAAGTTACAGTTCTTTTTAACTATATAGCACTCAATTACAGAAGGGATTATTTGTTACTGCACTATCCAGTGTAATCCAAATGAGGATGGGTTCCCTCTTGAGTCTGGTTCCTCTCACGGTTTCTTCCTCATCATTTGAGGGAGGTTTTCTTTGCCACCGTCGTCACCGGCTTGCTCAAAACTATAAGACATGTCCTAATTTCTTGTCTTTGTAAAGCTGCTTTGAGACAGTGTCCATTGTTAAAAGCGCTTTAGAAATAAAGCTGAATTGAATTGTAAATGATGCTCTGTGAAAGACTCCCATCCACGTTACTGAGATGATGTAACGAGAGCGAGGCTGTGGACCCACTGCATCACAGCTCAGGATAAATTGACTTCTGAATGTGAGCGAGTGAAATGGCAAACAAATAAAATACAATAAACGTACCTTCTGAGTTCTATCATGCAGACACTGAAAGACTATAAATATACTATGAAGTTAGGATAATTCTAAATGTTGTGCTAAATATATAAACACATGGGTAATGGTAATTTGTTCCATTTCCCAATTGGCTTTACTCATTTTGAAAGCTGGTTTTGTAACCAAACCTACTGGAGAACAGCAGTGGTAAACTTAATCCAAGAAATCCAATGGCAACAGTCATAATTATATGCCTAAATATAGAACTGTGCATTGTAAGATTGTTGTTTGTCCATTAGTAATGTAAAGCACAGTTTGCAGAATTAGTCAGCAAACCAAATCTATATATACTTTCATGTAAACTTCAGTAAGATGATGGAATACATCACTAACAAACACTTGGTGCTTTTTATGGCAGATGAAATAAGACCATTTTACCACACGAGTCAGATACTGTGGTATTTGTGTCATGCCAAATATTTAAGGCAATTAAAGAAATCCATAATGCTGAAAATTAATTGGTCACAAACTGATTATGTCCAGTGTTGTGGGCTTATAAGAAAGATACAGTGAAATATAGGGGTATTAATATGCTTTATATTTTCAACAAATTCACAGAGAAGTAAACATTCCTTTTTGATACTGAGGACAAGAGGAAGTGCTCAGTGAAGTTGTGACACTGTTATCTGGGAAGCATTTCGTCAAGGTCTGCCACGACATACGACACCACGGCCCACACAGCTGAACACAGATTCATCTCTGCTTGGTTTTGCACAGTCATGGTGTCCCCCTCAGTGTGGTGGAACCAGAAGTACTTGCTGTCTGCTGTATGCAGGCTGGCACCTGGACAAGGGAAACATTAAAATGATAAAATGGAATTAAATTGTTAATAAATTAAATTTTAATTTGCTGTGCTGACAGAACAAAAAGTAGTCATCATAGCAATAGCAAAAGCCACTTCTATTGTGTCTTATACCACTGTCTGCCTTTCAGTACCAGTGAATGTACAGTACTCCCCTCTGAAAGTGTTACAACAGGGAGGGCAATTCTTTGTTTCTTTTGTCGGTACACTGAGACATTTGGGTTTGAGATCAAAAGATGAATGAGCCAATAGATCCGAATTCTGGATGCAACATGACACCTCTGGCGACAGAAGACCCAATTTTTAGGTGAGCAAAAGTATTTGAACAGATGGGCGTAAAGTAAATAACACCTAATATTTGGTTACAAAGAACTTGCGTGCAATAACTGCATGAAGCCAGTGACCCACTGACATCACCAAACTGTTGCATTCTTCATTTGTAATGGTTTTTCAGGCTTGCATTACAGCTTCTTTCAGCAGTTCTTTTTTTTTTTTTTTTAAAGGGGTTTTCTCTTCAGTCTCCTCTTCAGAAGGGTGTGAGGAATCTCCTCAAATGAGATGAGGTCTGATGACTGTTTTGGCCAATCAAAAATCATCCCCTTTATCCCCCTGATGAACTACTACTGTTATGCTGGCAGTCATCATCTTGCTCCTAATCAGACTGGATGCATTTCTCTGTACATTGGCAGACAGAATGTTTCCGTAGACTTCTGAATTACTTCTGCTGCCACCATCATAAGTTCTATCATCCATAAAGATTAGTGAGCCTGTTCCAGCAGCAGCCATGCAAACCCAAGCCATGACACTGCTTCCACTGCGCTTGACCGATGAGCTTGTGTGTTTTGGATCATGATCAGATCCTTTCTATTTCCACACTTTGGCTTTTCCATCACTTTGACAGAGGTTAATCTTGGCTCTAGAACGTTCCTCTCTGTATTTTTTTGTGAATTCCTTCTGATTCTTACTGCTGAGGAGTGGTGTGCATCCTGTGGTACAACTTCTATATTTCTGCTCTCAAAGTCTGCTTCAAACTGTGCATTGTGACACCTTCACCCCTGCCCTGTGGAGGCTGTTGGTGAGGTCACTGACGTATTTTAGGGTTAGAGGTTAGAATAGGAGTTTATTCACAGCCCTTACAATGTTGGTCATCAAATGTTATTGTTTTCCTTGGCAACGTAATGTGATGTCTGGTTGTTGGTATACCAGTGTTTTCCCCCAGAACATTCCAGTTGTTATATTGACAATGCTAACGCTTGTGCAATGGCTCGTGATTAATTTTCACCTCTTTTCACAATGTCAAAACAGCTTGTTTTTCTTTTACAGTCAGCTCTTTAGTCTTCATGTTGGTTTCCCCTTTTTAACAACAAATGCAGTCTTCACAGGTGAAATCCAGGGATCAAACCAAGGGCATATATTCATTACGTGTTTAAACAGTCAAACAGGGCAATAAGAAACGCCACTTCTTGTAAGTCACAGGTTTCAGTAGATCTGAAATTAAAGCTTAAATTCGAACCCATCGTCTCATGTTCATCTTTTGATCTCAAACTGAAATGTATTCAGTACATAGCAGAAACAGTAGAATCGGCCTTGCTGTTGTAGTATATCTGCTAGTTCCAGGATTCTTACTCAGAATTGCTAGAATCACTGAACTGCATGCCATGTGCCTGAAGCTCTCCCTTAAAAGATCAGATGACTAAAAGGCCAACAATCACCACAAGGTTCAACATATGTGCTGCCTTTGTCATATTCACTATGTGTACTCTTACATTGTAATGCTTGTTTTGGAAATAAACCTTGGCCTCTAAACGTGGTCGATTGGTCTCTCTCCCCCACACACACCCCCTACAGGTCATGATATAAGCTGTTTTCAGGAACATTTTCCATTCTTCACTCAATTGTTTCCATTTCAAGAATGGATAGGAAAATGGAAGAACAGCCATCAAAAGCACATGTGTTTGTAGTTAAAGAGTTCTCCAGTTTCTTTACTGTTTCCAGATGGGAATTTCTTCATCCAGAACCCTCAGCTATCCCTCAGCTATTCTTGAGGAAATGCAACAAACAGTCATGGGCTTTAAAAATACAGCTTAGAATAGGATGTTGAGCCA
>JAOTRJ010000048.1:20166187-20181015 GCA_028564905.1 Leptodoras praelongus | reverse complement strand
TTTTTTTTGTTAAGTACATAACTCCACGTGTTCATTCATAGTTCTGATGCCTTCAGTGAGAATCTACAAAGTAAATAGTCATGAAAATAAAGAACACACATTGAATGAGATGTGTCCAAACTTTTGGCCTGTACTGCATGTATACCAACAAATCACAAACTACAAACCTCCTTTGGGGGTTGCAACACTACTGCCCAAGCCCAGGATTGACAAGGTGTGGTTTCGTGGAAGAACCATCAGTGCACTCTCCTGTCCCCTGACCCAGTGAGGGATCTTCACAGGCTCTAAGTGCACATTCTCCAGTCCATCCAGACTCAAAGCATTGTACATGTACTTGATAGCCAAGTCCAGATTCTCGGACCCGCTCACTCTGTTTCCCACAGTATCCGTGAAGGCTGCAAGTCGTTCATATGAGCGGTTCTGGGCTTTCCCATACACTGCCAGGTCTATAATTTTCTGAGCAAGGTCAGAATAACCTGATAATTCTTTGCGTACTTCTTCCAGTGATTTACTCCTGTAGCCATGCGGCTTACAGTCGGACTGGGACAAGATACCAGTTAGAATAAGAAGCATCAACAGGCCACCGGTGGAGCCCCTTTCTGTCATCTGAAGGCAGGAAAGCAAACACACTGTTACTTAGCAACCACACATGATATTGTAAATGAAGAAATGAACGACTAAATTAAATTAACATCGATGCATTTTTGTACATACGATGGTGCTCAAGGAAATGGTCATATAAAAATATGCCGATACTTTTCTGCGTCCCCAAAAACAACGAAGCTTTCCAACAAACGGTATTTCATTCGCGCGTCTTATAGCGTCACATATGCAGCTTCACTTCCGCCCTATATAGCCGCGCTGAGCACGTGCACAGCTACGGCAAGCCGTTGGGACATGTGTTTTTCTCACTCGCTCATTTCCAGTAAGCAGTGACAAGCAAATATTTCCACTTGGGTGCTTATTACAGCAGTCACTGTTCATTTGACTTTTAAATGTCTAAATGTTTAAACATGCAGGTAGGTGAATTGACAATGCTATATTGCTCATAGGAGTGTGTGTGTGTGTATGTGTGTGTGTGTGTTTGGTTCAGGGTTCCCAGAGCCAATTAATGTGACCCTGACCAGAATAAAGTGGATACTAAAGACCAGTGACTGAATGAACTGATCAAGAAACAAATGTGTGTAAAAATCTCTGTAAAAATGATAGCACTTACTGTCCCTTTCAGCTAACCCAAGTTAACTCAACCCATCTCCTCTGCTTCACTGCCTTGTTTTATATTCGCAAAGCCATGAACATCCAAGAGCATTATCTCAGTAAATGTAGGTAAATATCTTGGAGGGACACTTTGTGAGTGACAGATTTTTGACAGCTCATTTGACATATTGTGAGCTTGTATGCTGTGATTAAACCCAGGTCTAATCACATTCTAATATATTTTCCCCCACGGCCAAAACACACGATGATTGTTTTATACCAGAAAGCCAAAATTAACTAAGAACCAAGCAGATGTTTTAAAATCAGAAACTAATAAACACAGCCAGAGAAAATGTTTATTCATTCGTGTTTATTACAACACTGTTTCTTGTAACTCCATAACCATTCCATTATCAGCCATTCTTATGAAACTCCATCCTTCCTTCTGTTGTACAAATGTCTTCAAATGCCCCCAAAGGGCAATCTATCAAAGCAGTAGGCACTTCAAAGGCATTTATACATGAATATACATTTTGCTAGATTGTTTTGTATTTAACATATATTTATATATGTTGTATATAAATAGTTATATTCTATAAATTATTGTATATTAACATATACAGATAAATCATTGACTCAAAAGGCCATATCCCTAAAGGAAATTAAGCAAAGAGGAAATAGGAAAAGGAAAAAGGAATGTAAATATGTAATCAGAATTGTCATGACAGTAATCAGGACAGGCTTTGGAAAATGACGACAGTTCGTTATTAATACTTAACAGGAATCAAAAAGTCAACATTTAAAGTGTGTAAAATATCATAAGTAAACACTATATGTGTAAAAGAAAATGTGTAAATGAAGTGCACTTGTGCTTGGGATCATGAAGCTCTCAGCATCTTTTTTGGTCGTCACATCATTTTGGATAACACATGGATGCTATCTGTTTAATCATTCTAACATAATGGAATTTTTATCATTAAACAATCTGAGTCCCCACAGCTATCTGCATTAAGATTTCATGGTTTTAGGAAGCAGCAATTTAGACATTAGCATTCATTTCTAAATCTTACTGACTAAAGCATGTAAACAACCAATTCTTACACAAATCCAGACTTCAGACTGGAGAATAATGTGTGTGGTTAGCTCTACATACTGAGTCTGAGAAGCAAAATGCTTCCAGGCTTACAAGCGTACAGCATTGATGACTATGGAAAAGGAAGGATTATTGCTGAACATTTATGTATTCGTGTGCTGCTGGTTTTGGCTCGGTTTATTGGCCAAAACCAGTGTTTCATGACTATGTAGACAGAATCAAATGTCCCTGGTGCAATTATTTTAATACCGGAAATTGTTTGGTGCAAATAACTCCCGTTATTTGAGTTAAGGTACTCAATGCCATTATATTCACTTTCACTTAAAAAATTGAAGACTCAGACTATATAAAGAGGAAAATTAAATTGTTCTTTAACGGTCAAAAGAAACAAACATTTTAAATTGGGCTTGAGAACTAGAGGGAGTCAATGACAAGCAATAATGACACAGTGATTTACAGTGAGTTTACTTTACCTGGCAGGGCAAGAGAGAGGGAGAGAGAGAGAGAGAGAAAATCAGGATTTGTTCTTGGCTTGATATTTAAAAAGAAATCAGAACAAATAAGACATTTGTAAATTGTTTCCCCAATTTTGATACTGAACTGACAAAATATACAAATTTCTGTTGACAGCACCAAAAATGTACAAGCCCAAACAGACAGAACTGTTTAAAAGAAAGAATGATTTATAAAAAAAATCAAACATTTTTTATCGTACCTTGATTAAGAATGAGACCATTATTGACATCAATATGGAGATGCTGAAATGTGATCAGGGTAATTATTATAGCATGAACGATAAAGTACATTTACAATCCAGATGTCAGACCTTTTGTATATTTAAAAAATACAAATATGTACCTCTATAGTCACAAAGTAGTCTATGGATGAAACAAATCATGACATTTATTGTTTTATATTACATTATTTTCTCCAACAATTTTTAAAAACCACATGAGGAATAAGTCATGATCTATAATAAAAACATAATATCTGATTGGCTTTATGAAGCAAAAATACTGTAGCTTTGTTATTAAATAAGTTCCCAATAAAAACCTCCTCAGCTTTTCTTTATAATTCCAGCTTTTGTTTTTGATGACTGAGGAAATGTTTGTCGTATGCCATATGGGAGGTAAAGTTGAGTGTAATTGCGCATTTAGGCATAGAACTCCTTGTTTGGGGCTTTCTGATAAGCTGTGCTCGGTAGTTTGCGCTCTCCCAGATCATAGCTGCCTTCATCCTTCTTTCTCATGCGGTACACCAATAGGAGAATGAGGAAGATCGCAAACAGGAAGCCAATCACGCCACCAGCTATAACAGCTACAGAGAAAAGGAGACATTTGGTCAGGGGAGCTTTATAAAAAATATGTTAAGGTGTTAGATGACTAGAATAAATTGTCACTTAGGACTTGCAGACAACCATTGACAGTTTATACAAATCTGTATGGATACAGTGTCAAGTCAAACACTGCTTATGACAAATTATAATAAGGCAGGATATATAGCTTTAAACTCTTTTTCTCTACTGGCAGATAATTTTGTATTGTATTTGGATCAGGTGAGCATGGTTAGTACTCAGGTGAAGGGAACATGCTGGGGTTTGTAGGCTGTGATATTCTCTGGGAAGTGGAGTTTTGTGTTAAAAGTTTTAAATTTTAAAAGTTAGAAATTGGCTTGGCAGACATGTACAGAGCCAATGTTTTCTCTCAAACATATATTAATGAATTTAATCAAGTAAGAAGGATGCTGGAAAATAGCAGCTTGCTTCAGTCACAGAAAAGGCATGAATCATAGTTTTATATATTTTAATGTCATCTGACTGTCAGCTGTAAGATTATTTTCTAACAGTTAGTCTAATAAAGGTTTTCCAATTAATGTGTGATAACACCAACAAATACATTTTATATAATATATATTATATTTATACTAGTGCATCTAAAAAAATGAATGTAGTGGAATCTGTCTCATTTTTTTTCATAATTTAATTTGAAAAATGTAAACTGTCATATTTTATATTCATCACATATTTCTAGCCTTTTGTGTTAAATTTTCATTATGTCTTACAGCTCATGGAAATCAGAAATCCAGTATCTCAAACAGTATATATAGGCTGTGTATCTCTCGGTCTAGTTCAGCACATGCAACCACAATCATGCGGAAGACTGCTGACTGGACAGGTGTGGAGAAGACGATCATCAACACCCTCCTCAAGGCCACAGAAGGTCATTGCTGAAAAGGCTGGCTGTTCACAAAAGAAATATTCTAATCATCGAGATTTCTGATTTCTGCTTTTCATGAGCTACAAGCCATAATGATCAAAAGGAAAAAAATGCTTGAAATATGTCTCTTGACATATAATGAATATAAAACATATGACAGTTTATACTTTAGTTTATTAGTTTATTGTTTATTACTGCTATAGCCTGGAATATCATCCGTGGACTAGTCCAGCCTCATGCCCAGAATTCCTAGGACAGAACCACCACCACGTCCCTGACCGAAATAAAGCACTTACTAAATTTGAGTGAGAGTAATTCAGCTAACAGTCGAAGCAATAATCTTATGTGTGATATAAAAATATCATGAGAATTATGAGAGAAATTTGTCTATATTCAAATTTTCATCACAAGATACCGTTTTTACAGTTTATATTTGAGGCTTTTAGGATTAAATCATGCTTAACCTTGAAACATTTCATGTTTGTGATTTGTAAAGATTTGCAAGGATATACGTAGAGAAAATGTGTAGCCTAAGTGAAATAATTGATCATTGCAGAAAAATCTGAAATGTAATTTGATTCAAATGTGAATGTACCTGCCAGCACTTCAGTCCTCTCGAAGGGGGTTTCAGGTTTCACTCTAGGCTTCCCGTCAGATTCCAATCCTGGGTAAGGAGAACTGCTGGTGGTGCTGCTGCTGGTGCTGCTGGTGGCTACGTCATTGCTCTTGGGCTTCTCCGACTGACAAGAAAATATGTGTGGTGGACCCAGGAATTGAAGGAGAAATAGAAAAGGAAAAATGAAACCAGACAAACAACATAAATAACAGGTATGAAAAATCTTTTTAGTTTGATATTTACTCCAGTAACTGTGTTGCTGCACACTGAATGTGAATTGAAACAATGATTATGTATATCTGATTTGTTTTACATCTGCTTGGTGTTCCATAAAACTGTATAAGCCTATAAACAAAGTGTCAATACATTTGAATTAAAACTGATGTGTTGCATTTCAGCTTTGCTTCAAAACCAATATAGTAGAAGTGTACAGCCTAAATGAAACTAAATTTGAATAAACTGCTTATTTAATACCATATGCTCAAGCAGACGGATTGCAGGCAGGTGCAATACAAATGGAGACACGTCACCTTTGTGTGGCTTGATATGTTTTCTTACTTTGACATGCAGTTTCCGACTAAATGAAGTGAATAAATTTACATTTATGGCATTTAGCAGACGCTCTTATCCAAAGCAACTTACAAGAGTTCTTAGACATTAACTAAGCACAAATAAATAAAAATGTCTTCAGAAATGGAAAAGCATTTTACCACTTCCGTGGAGACTGAGGTGATCTCTAGGTCTGGGCTGATTGTCTGCGTGGAATGCTGTGTAGGCTTTACGTTTTCTGTTTTCATAGTAGCCCACACATCCTCATCATCACCTGATGGTAATAAACAGGGCATATGTAGTGTATCAAACGACATCATAAAGAATATTTAAAGAATAAGATAGCCTTTCTTGTTGCGTACAGAACAGCGAAATACATTTGCTTGGGTCAGTCATGACAGGTGCCCCTTGGAGCAGTTGAGGAATAAGGACTTAAGAACAGGGGCAGCTTGTTGGTGCTGGGATTCAAACACATTGTCTTCTGAGAGATAACCCAGACCTTTAATCACTGAGACACCACTGGCCTAAATACCTTTCTCAGCTTGTATTTGCTTTGTATTAACTGCACATCCAACGTTTTTAACAGTTATTCTAATACACTTTTGTTACATATTTTCAAGTAATCTGTGAACAGAAATTTAGTATTTCTGTCAGTATTTCGCACAGTCAAGGTGTCTTTATGTACAATTCAGAAATTTCATGTGGGTTAGTGTAAGGTGTAGCCTGACTATGGTGAGAGGTGGGAGAGCTGATATTAATAATGCAGGGATCATGTTTGGAGCAGATGTCTTCTGAAAGAGCGCGGTGGTCTTGGCTGACCGTGTTTGACCGCAGGTGAAACATCTGTGCTCTCGTCAAACTGCTGCCATGGTTTAGGAGCCAACAGGCTTCCCTTCTGTTTACAGCAGTCTTGCAAAGCCACACCAGTACCTTCAGACTCACAGTTACAGACTTAATGAGCTGCGTCAAAGTAACCATACTCTGAAGCTTGTCTTGGCTATTACACCCAAGTCTAAAACAAATGAACCCTTTGTTTACAATACATGGCACGGAGCAGAAAGCATCCGTATGTATGATCAAATATGTTTATTTATAGGTTTACGCACATATAACATGAATGGGCTTTTCAAATATTCAAGGAATTATTTGAATAATATTTATATACTCCTCCTGCACACACAGAAAATACATGTATGGCACAAAAGGTAACATTTTATGATGAAACATGACCTCAGTTCACAATGCTTTATATGGTATATGGCACAAAAATATTTGGAAAATACTTATATAGACTAGTATAATCGCCAAAGGCTAAAGGTACAGAATGAACCTTCTCTTCCCTTCCCTTCTGGGTTATGGGGCTCTGACAGTCGATTCGTAAATTAACAGATACTTACGGTGCATGTAATCTGATTACTACTAAAGAAGTAAGTTTAACCTTCAAATCTTTTCGTCTTTCAAATATTAAAAACATTGACTCATCCCCAGTTATATAACAGAAAATACATACACCAGCTAGGTAACTAAGAGGTAATTGCTATTATTTGTGTAATATTCACAAGCTTTCAGGCAGTGGCTGACCGGTTTTAGTGGCTGATTGGACCTGAAGCTCTAATAAAAAGGATAAAGACAATGTTTACCTATTTAATTTAGCATGCTCTGACATACTTACTCATACATAATTCTCATTTTATACATTTATGAATTTATACTAGACATTACTAGACACACTGAAGAGAAAATCTAACCTAATTATGAACAATTCTACATATTTAGGGTAACCTGAGCTTGGCCTACCTGATCCTGAGCCAGAGTTGTATTCATCATCATCGATAGAGGAATCACCCGACTGCTGGTCATCCAGGTAGAGGTCATCGGCAAAGGTGGGCTGACCCGTCACTAGGACCTGCACAGGTACATGCACACAAAATGTTCAATGAAAATGAAGAGCTGTAAAAAAAAGAACTGCTGTTAAATTCTGATGCAAATGTGTTGAAACAGCATTATGTCTCCAATTTTTTAAAACCATCCAGCTGTCCTGTCTCAGCTTATACTGTAGAGCAAAGCAGAGTATCGTGTGTACTAGAGTCATGCTCGAAATTGCAGATGAAATAAACCAGTGAAACTTCACCAAGCTGATTTAAAAAAAATCTGGGAGTAGTGGAGGAGGACAAAAACCACATTACAATAAAACTGACCCGCTTTGCAGTGTATTAGAGACAGAGACAATAATGAAAAAAGTGTGAGTTAGTTCTATATTCTCTGTAGGCTCCTTAACCTAAATATGAAGTCTGTTTCTAGTTGATGATTTTTGCTTTCTTTTTATCCATGTGACACCCTTGTGCTACAGAATCTAATCTTTCACAGCCATTCACACTCACCCAGTATGTTTTTTAACAATATAACACCTCAGGAAATCTAAAAGAACAGGCGTTCAAACCCTAATGACGGCAGTGACAAAAGCGTGAATGTGTGAGTGACAAAAGTGACCCTGTGGTCAATAAAATGAGTTCAACACAATTTCAGTTCCAAAGAGAAAAATAAAAGCAACAAATTATTATATATACTTGCTGCTGTTCACACAATTTGAATGGGTTAGTTATTAGGTTTAAAGTTTAGATTTTAGAAGGTGTGGAGGAAGATCAGTCCTATTTGCAGAGAGTGAGTTGGATAGCAGGAGGGTAGGAATGTGCTGCTTGGAGTGTGTTGAATAATATGCCTGATTCCAAAACAAACTGCTGTCAGCCATATGAAAGTGAGAGTGGCATTCCTGAGTTCCTGGCTGCAGCACAAGTAAGGTATTGTGTGATGGTCTGAGTCACTTTCTTTCAGCATGTGCCAGCGCTACAGCTGGACAGGAAACTCTAAATCTCACAAGCCACTCACTCTCTTCTCTGCTCCAAACAGCCTGGCTAAACAGAATCAAACACCTCCCCCTTCTCTCCCTTTTTCTCTCTCTCTCCACTTCTCCCTCTCTAATTCTTTAGCACATGGATTCAGTACTTCACCCCTGGCACAGTATGTACACATACAAACACAGGCCCAAAGGATCAAGTCTGCTGCATGTCCCACAGCAGCCAAATACAGAATATTGTAGCAGATGCACAGGATGGATTCATCCAGCCACACACAAATACCTAAAAAAGGAAAAGTGGTGCAAAATATGGGTGACAACCACAACCTAAATAAGAAGAAAAATAAAATAGTAGTCAACTTTGAAGCCCATTATGTAAGATTTAGAAGTTCTATTCCAGCCCTGCCAAAGCTAGGCCTGCTAAAGTACTTTTAAATGTATGTGCAGAGAGTAAGCTAGACATCAAGTTAAATGGCAGCACTAGTGCGGCTAATAAACCAGTGAGCCAATCTTCCCAAAAAAAAAAAAACAATTTCTTCACCAGCACATTCAAGTAACAGAGAGAATGTGCTCCATGTTTGCTCATAATACTCCAACAGATCATTGGAGTATATACAGGTCATAATAGCACAAGTAACAAGACTTGGAGTACCTATATGCATTTGTTGTCTTTTTTCCACAAAGTTCATCAATTGTTGCTGTAAGGACACATTAACTAAAACCACATAAAAATACTATTCGTCCTTATACCATATCTAAGCCGGGGTTGGGGCAGATCTGTTCTAATTACTCCTCCAGATGTGGCACAACACACGAGTCTGACAGGATTAAGCCAAAAACTCAAAACCATACGGGTGTCTAAAGAACCGAGCTGTAGAAACAATGCAGTGTTTTTAGGCTGCAGGCCGCCACACAGGCTCCTGTAATATGATTATTGCACACATTCCAAGCTGCTTTCGCCACTTTTAATATATGCAGAAAGTGAACTGGACTGCTATGCTTCTTCTCAAAAACCCAAAAGCACTATTGTTTCACTAATAGTTTCACCCTGGCCTAATGCTGTGGCTCTTTCCGCACATTCATACGCATATTATACAATGATGTGTTAAAGCTACCAACTGTTTCCAAACCAGAGCCAAAGTCCATAAAGCTGCTGGGAAAACGGTACCAAGCTTGGAAAGAAACACAATACCAGGATTCATGGAAAAACCCACTACAAAATCAATTCATACTTCACCATTATGAAATCCATTTTGGCCCTTTCTCAAAGAGTAGGCTGATGTATTCAGAATTAAAAAGACGTCCGTCAAAGTATTGACGTTCTTGATCAAAGTATGATCAAGAAAAGGAAGGACACATAAGCAAAGGCTGAACTTGTCTGTTTTTCTTGTAAGCATTTTATTAGTTATTCAGAGAAGCTCTACCATACACTAACTTTAAATACAAAGAAATCAAGTCTGAGTGCAGTACCTGAGCAACAACATTTCCTGCTTCGGTTGTGTACTGCTAGATATGCTATATCTAGGAGATGTGTGGTTGCTATTTTCACGGATTTACCTGCCCTGTAACACACTTTAGGGTCTGATTTCTGTGAGCAACTTATGATTAGGTACCAAATTTGATGCCTGATGCTTTTTTTTACACTTTACTTGTGAAAAATAACAGCAGGAAATTCAATTGTGATGCCAAAGTGTTCTGCTGATATATAAAAGTAACTTCATATCTTTACCAAATGATCAGCCATTATTAAAACACACACACACACACACATAAATCATGCCAATTAAACATGCAATAATTGACTTAGAATGCCATCTGCACTACAGCAGAGCCAAGTGTCTCTTTCCTGTGCATGCAGTGGTTATAATGTGTGAAGAACAGACCGAGTGTGAGAACACAGATGTGCCTGTGATATGAAACTGGCGGAGCTTAAAATACGGTAGATATAAAGAGCGAGACCAGTCACTGACGCTCATCCACACACACACAGCCACGCAGCCATGTGTTTTAGCACAGAACAGTTCACACACACACACACACACTCACTCACACAGCCAGAGTGATCTCCTGAGAACGACAACAGTGATGAATACAGCCCATTCAAACCTCAGGCATGCAAGGTATTCTTAATATGTCTGCTTACACACAGGTGCTGTGCTGTGTAGAGAGGTGGGGAGAGGAAAAGAAAAGAGACAGGCGAGGCACTAAGAGAAAGGATGGGATAGAGCTAGAGGTGCAGGCAGCAAGAATAATACTTTATATGGTCATGAGCCATGGTTTAAATCACTGCTAAATGGAAGACTGAGTTTTTCTTAAACGGAAAGGTGAGGTATTAGAGTTGTGGAGCAGGTGAATACACATACACATACACCTTGACAAGAAATAGCAGGACAAATTTATTCCAGATTTATGTCCCTGATGGACGGTGTTCCTGGACTAGCCCTAATGGTTTGTAACCCAACATTTACAGAGGCATGCCCAAACTGTTTCATATGTTTAAAAGGCCTGGCTAAATTGCAAAAAAAAACACATTTCCCCCACAGTCATTTAAGCAAAAAAAAATGCTCATTGCATGGATACACACAGTATATCACATATTAAACATGGTATGCGTGTTCATTTTTCTTCATGTTAGTACCTGAGGCATGCTTAGGGATTCTGAGAGCCACAATGGATCATACAGAGCACACCTGGCTATGGCAAAACATTGAGCCCACTTGTGGTCATTACACACTTGTGCACAAACATTAATCAAAGATCTGAAAAGAAGAACTGCTTAAACACAAACGCAGACATTTCCACTGAGGAAGCATGACGCAACGTCTCAACCTCGGGAAGGAGTCATCGTGTAAGTGATAATAAGAAAACAATTAATACACAAAAGTAAAATCTGTGGCTTGGATTGAGGCAATGAAGAGATTATGTAGTCACCAAATCATCATAAATCAATTTCATGCCTCTCTTAAGAGGGTCAAGATTGCTCCTGTTCATCTCTAGTCAAGGCTGGAATGGTGTAAATCTGTTTTCAGGAACATCAAGGAACATGCAGTACTCAGTGTTAACATACTGTAATGTTTAAATTGTCTGTTGATAAAAGAAATAATAATAATAATAATATCAGGAGAATGAGATTTGCAGCATTAGTCTGAACATTGATAACACACATAGACCAAATAAGAGCATTTGTTATCTTAGGGTAGTATGTCCTGTACTTAAAGAGCATTGTTATCGTTGAGCTGAATACTTTTTTACTTAAATGTTTCTACAGAGGAATAATAAAAAATATAGAAGCAGTTTTTCAGAATCATGGTGCTCACATTTTACTGTGGACCAGTTTAGTGTCATGTCACCAGATTCTTTTTTCAGATGGCAAAATATATTCTAAAAATTTCTAGAGGAACAACTAACAAACATCTTCCCCCAGTTTTCTCATGTTCTTATTAAACACGCTCTCCAGCACTGACACATTTTACTCAAACCACATATGATGTGACATTAAAAAGGTTTTATTTATCAGTGCCACTCTTTAATGTTGTGTGCCAGAGCATAATTGATGGAGCAAATGAACTCATCTACAGGTTTGTACTGTACATGTTCTTAGCTTGCTGTCAAGCTGGGTATCTAGGAAGATGTGCTACTGTGATAGAGAAATGATGAACATCTGCACCGTACAAAAACCTCTACTGTGGAGGTGTCTGTTGTCTGGAGGAAACACAGTGCGTCCATATAAGGGCTTAGAGGAAGCCTGGGGAGTGGCACGTCAGCATTCCCCCAACCACGTCCACAGCAGCTCCACTACGTCACCAAGCTTGCATAATGCTTCCCGGTAAACTTATGGAACTATAAATAATTTCCTGGCACAAATACAGCAAATGTATCCAAACAAACTAGGGAAGCTGAATAACAGTGTCCACGTATTTTAGAACAAACAAGCTGAAAGACTTTTTTAGGTGTCAAACACCACACATTATATATTTACAAATTAAGGTTACATTTAGGAGAAATTACCGATATGAATACACTCTTGTTTTACATTCCAGATATTGGAATATAAACAATTGGTTTCTTTTCTACAATGATGGAGCTCCTGCTGAAATGTACTAATTGCTCAATGCAGGCTCAAACTGCACACACCTCCTGAAAAAGGAAACTGCCTCACTCTCTTTCTTATTCCCTCCATCAAATACCGCTCTAATAAAAATCCTTATAAAACGAACCCAGAGCTGGACTGAGTGAAAGCGCAGAGCAGACAGCACATTTATTAGAGAGCATTTTTGCTTGTAGTTCTGCTCACCACCGCACTCACAGACGTCCAGACCCCAAAAACATCCCTAAAGAACTTTCCATTTGCTCATCTAACCAAGTGGCTAGAGGATCACAAGCCTGGGAGCATAGGAATCTGCACCGTACCACTGTTTTCACCATAAAAAAAATCCCTCCATTTCCCAACATCTCCATTTCACAGCACAGTCCATCATGCTTTGTATATGTTGTCACACTTTTCCAGATGTTGCTTTAGTGGAATGTGTTTAGGGAAAGGCTCATTTCTGTTCATGAAAGATGTCCCATAAAAGAGGATGGGTGTCTCTTACATTCCTCTCAGAAAGACGTGTAAACTGAATGCCACTGATGGCACATTCCTTTAACAAAAATCACTTGATTCCTTACTGTGATGTCAGTTTGGAAGAATTTCCCAATGTTTCCCAGAACTCCCTGAGACAGCAGATAACAGGATGTAGCAGTGTGGTAAGACTGCGGCACATAAACAAGCCCATTTGTCATAAACTGCTCGGGTCATAAAACTCCTGTGATTTGTCTGTGCTGCTTAAACAATCACTTATATAAATAAAACAGCAAGGAGCATCTCATCTTTATAAAATGTAAACTCCCTCTGTTTCGTATTGTTGAATGTAAAAGGACATGAGTGTGCTGTGTCTTCAAATATATTGATAAATGTTATACCACAGTGATGTTTTTTTTTTTTTCAGTCTAATAACAGATCTATAGCAGCACGGCTCGCAGGATAGTCCCAGTGGCACCTCAAATCACAGGTTTATATTAATGCTTAATTAATAATGTTTAATTAATACTCTTTTAATATGTCAGCCTTTCTATAGTAATAATCTACACGTGTATGGGACATGTATGCCTGAGGCTCCAGTAGACTTTGTGTAGCATTTTGGAAGGAGTCTCCAATCTCAGTGCTTTGTAACCATCAGAGGTATAGTGCACAGTTTTCTGACACAGGAAACCTTTAGGACAGAGGGCTTTATGATTTCTTGGTAATATATGAAGCTATGTTTTTGAAGAAAAGAGAAGCTGTTGAGGGAACTACTATTTAAATCTGCTATAAGTGATAACAGGAACTAATTTGTCTCATGGATGTTCCGCAATGTAAGTGTAACTGAATAATATGCATGAAGTGCTATTCTTTAAAAAAAAAAAAAAAACACTGGCCAATGACCATGGACATGTCAGGGTATGAAATTATGAAAATGCCATCCCACCAACCCAATGTGTTATTCCTTACTTGAAACGCAGTTGCAGCAAAACTCAAAACAAGTTCAATCATAATTTTTGGTAAAAAGTAAAGTAAATATGCAGAAGACCTACAGAGGTTAAAGTGCCAGGGCTCAAGAGTGACACATATCCAAACAAGTCAATAAGGTTCAAATTCCACATCAACCAAACATTCTACTAATATTTGCGAATAAGAGCAAATTCAGTCTTTCCCGCTTATCGATTGCGCAATATCCATCTGTGGGGCTGAATGATTAACTTGCGTGATGCTCCTGTCCTCAGATGCTCCTCAAAGTTTTGATTTATCAGATCCATTGGTTTTAGAAGAGCAGTTACAGTGTTACATGAGTGGCCTGTGTGTTTACCACAGGGGTGATGGATGGAGTCCATATACTTGGACTTCTGAACGTTCAACTAGTGACTATTTATTCAACATGAATGATTAGCGAGCTGATAATGTCCCAGACGTGCAGTAACTTGCTTAGGGTCAGGGACAAACCGTGACATCAACCTGCTGCTGAGGCCAGACATCTAAACGCATACTAATTATCTGACCACTAGAGAAGATTCTTTATTTCTGTCTTTATTCAAGTTCTGTCTCTTTATACAAAACTATTTGTGTCTATATGATGATATTCGCCTTTACGTATTGTTTCCTAAAGATACCCTGAAACACCCCTATAACACAAAGAGTCTTTCATTTGGCTTTAGTCAGTCAGTCATTTTCTGTACCGCTTATTCCCAGTTACAGGGTCACGGGGGAGCCGGTGCCCAGCCGGCAAC
>JAOTRJ010000048.1:20120394-20133559 GCA_028564905.1 Leptodoras praelongus | reverse complement strand
CGATGGATTAGCGCCCTGTCTAGGGTTGGTTCCTGCCCTTGCGCTCAGAGTTGCTGGCTGGGCACCGGCTCCCCCGTAACTGGGAATAAGCGGTACAGAAAATGACTGACTGACTGACTGACATTGCTCTCCTCACAAACCTTTTGTGGAAATGAGGCCTCTCTCCAACACTTCAGGTAATCAGTAAAAATTGTATTAAACCTTTTTTTCATGGCAGATGACATTTTATGACTTAATGCAATTACCACCTGTAATGTTCAGTTATTCACTGGCTATTGGTATATACTAGTTTCTGCCTATACCACTTCCATTGGACAAGTGGAACACTTTAAAAATCTTACCTGTCCGAGTCTGTGGCATGATGCTGTGAGGCCCGGACAAACTCAATATGTTCACTTTCTCCTGAATCAGAAGCTTCCACTGTACCCAGTAGTGACAAGATAACTTTACTCATGTTCCCATAGAAAATATGAGCCTCATTCGGCCTGTGGTGAAGGTCAAAAGCTGGAGGGGAAAAATGCAGGCTTCAGTATTTTGTTGGTCATCATGCAAGAATGCTGATGTGAACTGGAATGTCATTAACAGTCTATAAACAAAAGGGCTTACCTTCCTGAACCAATTCCTCACCAAGGAAAGGCTCATCAAAGGAGATGCTCTTCAGTAAGCTGTTTTCAGACAACACTTTTTTACCTACATCAGGCTTGATGCGTAGTAACCTACGAGACATTAGCCATTACACATCCAATCAGAAACAAACTCTTAAGTTTGAGGCTGATTACATATACTTAAAGTTTAACAAAATTGCTACTGACTCCCTGAATTGTTTGCGTGAGACCTCATCTCCACAAAAGAGGCAGATGGTTGCGAGGAGAGCAGGATGTGACTGGCAGAGTGCCTGCTCCCTACACGAAACCTTCATCACCACTGTAATCACCTGAAAATAAAGAAGTATAATGAAAGCTGATTACCTAGCAGCACAGCTTAATCAACTACAAATCATTCTTCAAAAATGTCAACAAAAACCAAGGTGGCAAAAAGAGCTAAATGTGATTCATGAAGAGAGGATTTCTATAATTTTGGCCCGACATTCCATGTTTTAGTGTTTGCCATTCACAAGCTAATCCCCAACCACTGTGTTCACATTGCATGTGATTCCTGCTACAGGAAAAGAAAGTTTTTGAGAATGCCTCTCATTTTCTGAGAATCGAATACCCATCAGGTATGGAAAAACTGTATTTTTACATTCGAAAATTTAACTCACCTCCTGAGTCCTTTCTTTCAGTATAAACTGTGATGGCGACAGGCTGATAATTGTAGAGTCCATGACTGTGCGCTTTTCCAGGTCACTGTATGGCACAGCTCGAACAAATGCAGCTCTGGAGCCCGTGTTCCGTACACACACACAAAGCTTGCTGACTCTGCCTGCCTGAATGCCGCTCAGTGTGGCCACATAACCATCAGATCGCTTCCTTAACTCCTCCAAAATCACATTACTTGTGCCTCCATAACCAGACAGAGGGATCTTAAAAAAGGCAGGAAAAAGTATTTTCCAGTTAATAATTAAAGTAGTACTGTCCAGTATGGGAAATGGATAAAGGTGTACATTCCAGTGCATAAACCAGAGCACCGAAAGTCTAAATTTTGACAGGTCATAAGGTGTTTAATTAATTAAACTGAACAACTCAGAAAGCAGTTCTGAAAACAATGGTTGTATTAATGTATCTGTTCTAATATATTATTTACACACTGGCTTCTGTGGCAGACGGTTCACATAAATAAGAATAATAAAATGCGTGTAATTACTGATTATGGCCAGGCTTTCTGCACATTGCTGGAAAGGGTCTCTGGTATCAGCAATTTTTAGCAGTCAGAGAAAAAGCTGTTCTAACTTTTATGACAAAAGAAAACATTTCTAAAGGCCTTGAGGTTTCTCAAGGAGCTCCAAGAAACACCTTTTGCAACATTAAAGATAACTACAGACAAAAATATGTCTTTATTTAATAAATACAGTTGTTTATAGTTGACAAATTGCTGATGACTAAGAGAAATAAGACAGTTCGGGACATGCTGTTAATGGAAAACAATAATAATGCATCTAAAAAAAATTAGACAAAATTGGGAAAAGTTCTTTTTTTCCATAATTTAATTAGAAAAAGGTGAAAAGTCCTATTTTATTTTAGATTCATTACATATGAAATGACATTTCTAGCCTTTTTGTGTTAATTTTGATCATTTTGGCTTACAGCTCATGAAAATCAGAAATCCAGTATCTCAAACAGTATATATACACACGGTGTATCTATTGGTCTAGTTCAGCACACACAACCACAATCATGGGGAAGACTGCTGACACGACAGTTGTGGAGAAGACGATCATCAACACCCTCCACAAGGCCACAGAAGGTCGTTGCTGAAAAGGCTGGCTGTTCACAAAAGAAAGGTTCTAATCATCTGAGATACTGGATTTCTGCATTTCATGAGATACAAGCCATAATGATCATAATAAAAAAATGCTTGAAATATGTCTCTTGACACGTAATGAATATAAAATATGACTGTTTACCTTAAATTATGAAAAAAAGAACTTTTTCCACTATATTCTAATTATTTGACATTCTCCAGTATAATTTGAAGTGATAAAGGCCCTGTGCTTCACAACCAGCCCCATCACACCTTGTTGTTGATTTTTGTATAATAGTATTCACCATTGTATTTCATTTACAAGTCATTATAGTATGCCTTACATATTCAGAGTTAAAACTTCCACTCAAATATCTGTAATAAAAAGGTTTGACGATCAGGGTGGAGAGAACAACTGATCAAATGATATTCCAACTAAAATATCAAGAGAATATACTTACAGTGAATTTGACTCCAGGTTGAGAAGGTCGCACAGCAGACTGTTTAATCTCAAGCTTGGCCAGCATGGACGCAACACGAGTGGGAGCGAAAAGAAGGTGAATTGCCACATCCTCTTTGGGTTTAATTAACAGCTCTCTACTACGAGTCAACCGCTCATCTGGGCCAAAAGAACTCTGCAACTGAAGACACGAGGGAAAAAAAAACATTCATTCTTAAATTGCTAACCTGATAAGCACTTGTTGAGATGAATCTCCAAGGTACTGTGGTTGAGAAAACGGACACTGGTAAAACTGACAGTTTAAGCTGATGTTTTTTCACTGAGCTACTACTGCTATTACTATTACTACAACAAGACTTATATAGTACTTTCCAAGATCCAAAGATGCTAACAATTGTAATAAAACACAGAACACCAGAAGACATACAAGGATTACAAAAACAGACAATAGAGAAGAAGGTAAAGTTATGATTATCCAAAGGGTTTGATTATCGTTGTGGTAGATTATAAACTAGAGAACCGATGAGGCTTGAGATTTGTTTTAAATGTGGAAAAACAATCAGGCCTGTGAAGAGAGAGTGTTCCAGACATGTGGAGCAAATCTAGAAAACACTTGATCGCCAAAACTGCAAAGGTTAGATGGAGGAATCATTAACAGATCAGCAGACAATGAGTAGTGAGTTCGGGTGGGTTTATAAAGAACAAGATGATCAGAGAACTAGACGTACTGAGGTTGTTAAGAGCTTTGAAAGCGAGCAGAAGATCTTTTTAAGTGAATGCGTTACTTTACAGGAAGTCAGTGGAGGTAACTCCATACACATGTGCACTCAGATTTCTGCCTTAACTGACTTCACCACACTGGTTATATTTATAAATCATGATTTAATAATCATCACTATTATTTTGGCAGACAACATTCTCTTGTTACCTTGACAGACAGAAAGGCTACATCCCTCAGTCAAGAAAGAGCCAGGCACCAGCCAAAATATTAGTAATGAGAGTTTGGTGGGTCTGTTAATATTAGAGACTTCAAAACACTTCAGTGGGCTCATCTGCCATTTTTATTGTGTATTACACCAATCAGGCATAACATTATGACCAAAAAAACAAACAAAAAAACAAAACCAGGAAGCACTTCTCTACTCCACTCACATCAGTACAACACACACTAACACACCATTACTTTGTCAGTATCACCGCAGTGCTGAGAATGATCCACCACCCAAATAGTACCGGATCTGTGAGGGTCCTGACCATTAGAGAACAGAGTAAAAGGGACTAACAAAGTATGTAGAGAAACAGATGACTACAGTCTATAAATGAAGAGCTACAAAGTGCAGCTATATGGTGCAGCTATATGGTAAGTGGAACTGAGAAAATGGACAATAAGTGTAGAGAAAAGGAGGTATCCATAATATTTTGCCTGATCAGTGTATATTGTGTATAGTTTTTTGTATATATTTGTGCAATAACTCAAAGCAGCGCACGCCGATCTTAAAATTAAAGGTTCATAAGCAAAACGTTAACAGAGGCAAAATTACTGCAACTAACCTGAAAGCAATCTTGGTCCTGACCTCTGATAAGTAGTCGTAGCTGTTGCGATGTAGTGGGGGAATTGTTTCTCAGTACCAGCTTCTGCTGCCTGCAACACAAACATGTGGTTTCCAGTTAAAACTGATTTTATCTGTAGAACTCTCTGTGGGCGCATGTGCTTATTGCTGGTGGACATACACGGCTCTGCCTAGAGTGACTCCTCCCCAGGCCATGAACTGTTTGTTGGAGAGGATCGGTGGAACTTCACCATGGGGCACTAAGACTGGAGCAGATGTCACATTCCCAGAATTCCCCTGGACCACCTCTCCTTTCAGGACAACCTCATACTGTGGCCCACTGGGCAGTACAAGAATTGTCAGCAGACTGAGAGAAAGACAAACATTTTATTTAAGTCCTGGAAATTCCAACTTGCAATTTGCCACAGGGTTCAAGCAAAGAAAGTGTGACTGACCGCTCTTTATACTTTCTGTTGCTCTGGGCAGTGAAAGTAACAGTGACTGCTTGTTCCTCTCCAGTTCGCAGGAATAGCTCTTCAGGCTTCACCATGAAGCAGCCATCATTATCGTTACTCTGTAAATCCAAATCCTCATATTCACTTCCAACACAATATTAATTATCTCCATTTACATCTTTTGTAATAATACTCCATAATTCTAAAGCTGTAAACTCTGCTTAAATACATTTCCTGACTTTTGTTTCCCCACCAGTAAAAAAGATGTACCTTCAATCCAAGTTGGACATCAATATTGCCTGCATTCTTCAATGGCAAAGTCTGACTGGCTGACTGTCCCGGTGGACACTGGAGACAAACATTCTGCAAAGAAATTCAAGAAATGAACTCTTGACAAGGCACAGTTGTTAACTGAAAGCCATTCCAGGTGACTACCTCATAAAGCTGACTGAGAAAATGCCAAGATGTGCAAAGCTGTCAACTAAGCAAGAGGTGCCTACTTTGAAGAATCTAAAATATAAAATATATTCTGGTTTTTTTTTTAACACTTTTTTGTTTACTAAATAATTCCATATGTATTTCTTCATATGACTTTCGTCATCCAAACTTTGACTGGTACTGTTTCTGAACTGGATAATTTCCAGATATAGACCACAGTAAGGACATTATATGAAGACTGACAGACATCATGTCTTCAGTCCCATTCAACAAGGGCAATAAATTTAGTTAGAAAATAGATTTACTGAAAAAGCAACAAAGTATCAGCATATAAGAAAACCAAAAGTTGGGTCCAACTTTGATAAACTGCAAGATCTTACCTGCAGATCTTTAGGAGCATGAACTCTGGCTGTTCCAGACCTTGCTCTAAGAGCAACACTTTGGATTACACGACTGGGGCCGGGATTGTCCACCTCAATATCCACACGAGCGCTAAATTCATCTGGTGGGCCTAATTCACCTGCATTACATGATAGAGCCGTTTCAAGCACAAATTCAAATACACAAGCACAGTCAAATACACAAAGAAACAAAAACAAAATTGCAGTCAAATAAGATCAGACTAATAAAATGTGCCTAAAACCCCTACAATCATTGACCACAACAGTACCTGACTTTGCACTGAATCTCTGAGGTGCGTTAAAATGAACCCATACCATGAAGCTGTCTGGATTCTGTTAACAAAAAAAAAAAAAGGTTTTAATACAGCTCAGTATAGCACATTTCAATTCAGATATGTTCCACGCTCACAGTGATTATACACACTTACATCTCCACAGCTGGAATGCATCACATGGTTTATTACTGAAATGGAGGTCAAATTTCCACCAGAATGGACAGAGCCATCTGCTGTCATAGTGACAGGACTCTTAGAGAAGCTGAAGCAATGCCAGGCCAAGGCATTCTGGGGGAAGAAATCAATGTTTCAGGCACATTTCTTAAAAATTCAATCTATGTAAAACATTAAAAAAATAATAATAAAAAAAAAGAATCCTAGGCAGATTATTCTGCAGTTCACATTACTAGAGGTAATGCAAGACATAGTTCACTAACCGCACTTATAACTAGACGAATGGGAACAGTAGCTCGAGTCCTGTTCACCATCTTAAGCGGCAGGGACTTAACACTGCCTCCTGCCAAGTCACCGAAGTCCAAACAACCAGTTTTGCCAACATCCACCTATTAAGAAAACAACTTATCTTCTGCAGTTTCACATATAGTTAATTCATCTAGATCAAAATGGTTCATAAAATGGTTCAGTAATGTCCACAACATTAAGCACTACAACACTTACTTCTATTGCAGGATTCTCAGCCACTGCAATGAGTACTACTTTCTTGGCAAAGGCCTCAGCCTGTGCCACTGTCTCACTCTCAGCTGAAGCAGGCCAGGAAGACACACTGAGAGTACACTGGTACAGGCCAGCTTTTGGAGCAATCAACAGCACCTTCTGCTCCTCTGTACTTTTAGGTCCAATGATTGTCTTATTCTTCACAATCAGCCACTGGTATGGCAGTGTGTCCACCTGTAAGAAAATGTACAGCACTGTGTAATCATTTTACTACTAGTAAACTTACACTCACTAGCCAAAATCAGTGTGGAATCAGGTAAATGATTATGATTAACAGTACAACAGAAAAAAATAACTCAATTAAGTTGTTCAACCAAAGCCAACAGCGGTTCATTTCTAATAAACAACTTTTGAGACTGATTTTGGTAGTTTTATCATTCAAGTGGTGATGTTTTTGAATGTCACATCAGTACAGTGTTCAGTAGAGCACTTACACCAGTGTGTCTTCAGTAATACAGACAACTCTACTTCTGTGATTACTAAAAATGATCCTTTCGCAGCATCGCTGCTTTGACTATACATACACACAAGGACTGCAAGCAGTTTTAGGCACTAAAACAAAAGTCACTTGGGCTACAAATTACTACTAACTCAGGCCAGGCATGTCACTGATGGAATAAGTAAACAGAGTCCTAACCTTCTCTCCATCGATGGACAGATTTACTATAGATATGGCCACCTGTTGCCATCGTTCTGAGGGGTTAAAGATGCTGAGTGATGTCTGGCAGGCAATGCCCACACAACATGCACCAGGAAACTTCAGCTCATCTGGGACTACCACTTGGCCTAAATAACAGACATATTAGAAGAATAATAGGTTATGTTGCTAAAAACAAGAGAGGGACAGTGACACAGAAACAATTCGTATAAGTAAAAGCAACTGCTTTATTCTTATTTAACATCTATTCTTATTTATCATCTCCTACAGTGGTTGCTGACATGGCTACCAGATGTGAAAGCTGAAATTATTACCAGTAAACCAATGACTGCCACAAACAAAACCAAACCAAAGTGACAGTACACAAATCAACAAATAAACAAGCACTTACTTCTGAGATCAGCCAGATCTCGTGCAGACCACGCCCCCACACTGGGCTGTCCATAAGGTTTGGTGAGAGGGTAGTGATGAGGATGTTGGCCAGCAGTCATATAGACAGATGATAAACTTGTTGATCCAGGGACTTGTGTATGCGTAATTTGTGGATTAGCTCCAGTCACCATAGCTGGCACACCATACGGTCCAGCCAGGGGCCCTATATGGTAGGATGGCCCTTCTGCACTCAAGTACTGCTGTGGAAGCTGAGTGTTGAAGAGTGAGCGACCAGTTAGAAGGGTTGGTACACCACAAGTTAGGTCTCCCAAACCACCCTGGGAGTTTGGGGCCAGCCCATATCTCAAGGTTTCAGATTTGTAGGAGGTCAGAGGAGGACCATACTGTGAGCCAAGGAAAGCCTCACTCCCTGCTCCAGGGACATTAGGGACTTGGTTAGTATTCTGCTCCACTGGTCCACCTGGTTGACTGTTAATGTTGAGGTTGCTGGAATAACCAGAGTCAACCTGAGCATACAGACTTTGGTGAGACTCAGACTGATGATTCACCGGCCCACACTCACCCCTGTAGTTCTTGTGGATATTATGCTCATTTTGGATGTGTGAAATATGTTCCGAGGTCCGTTTATTTGAAAGGGTTTCAGCATGACAAGATGATTGCGAACTCAGGTCTCCATTATGGGTTTGATGGATAGGCTTAATCGCATCAACAGGTTCCATTGGTGGGGTGGGACTTGCTCTGATTATCGTGGTACTCAGAGACATGGAGTTATTTTTCTGACAAAGAAAAATATTCAGTTACATACAAATACTGCATTCACATTAAATTGAAAAACATTTTAACTGGGGAGAAAAAAAAAACACATTTCAACCTTTTTCTATTTATTCAACCACTAACTGTATTACTCTGTGCTGGAGCTGCTTCATTACCCAAATTTCAATAAAAGAATCTTATATTATGTTACAAAAAAAATCATTTTAATTTGTATTTTCATCCCCCACTTCAGGTCTGTTAAAGTTTATGAAGATTATTATGCCTTGGGCACAATGTGATATGAAACTAATAAACAATAATAGAAATGAATAGTAAAGTAATAATGAGCTCAACTGATACCGACCTGATGATGAGGTGTGGGAAGTGTAGTGTTCTCATGAAGAGAGAGGTAGGTAAGCCTGCTGATGGATGGACTAGAACAGTGAGATTGAGGTGACAGTGGGTCAGTCCCAGGACTTCTCTCACACATAACACTACTAGAGGAAGGAGACAGGTCTCTAAAGAACAAACAATTGTGTAGTAATCAGTATATACTCCAAGTTTCACAGTATACGTTTTACTACCCACCCAAATACACTAATTAAACATAGGTTTGTGTAATCTAGTTATTAATGTATTTTATTCACTTAAAGACAACACTGGTTAAACTAAGCTAGCAGAGTCAATGAGCAAAGGAGTTTACCCATATCCACTAGGTAGTGAAGTCTGGCTTGGGCTTGAATGAGTAAGTGGAGAGGTGGATGGTCTAAAGGTGCAGTGGCTGGCCTCTACAACACCAGAGGCACAGCGTTCAGGTGAGGCTTTAAAAAGAAACAAGAAAAAACACAGATAATATACACACACACACTTCATAATAATAATAATGGTAAGATTTAGAACAAGTTAGACATTCATTTGACAACTACAGTGATTAAAAAGTAGGTCCTACTGCAATGTATCATCTAACAATATCATGTTATTTCAGAGTAATTGCAACATTGATCAAAGAGAAACTTGCCAAAATTTGCATCAGTGGTTGAAAAAGAACTCTGATCAGCAAGTGTCTGTTTCTCTTTTGCAACGGACTGAGCAGCTCTTGGACTCCTAATGGATTGTGCCTCTTCTGAGCAGGATGTCTCTCTTTGTATCATACAGTTTTTGCTTCGGGGTGTGTGCGGTGAGCTCCTTCCTGCAGGGGAGTTTTTTGGGGTAGCCAATGAATCTGATATTGAGCTATTATATGTTCCAGAAACCTGCAGTTGAGCTGTGCTCATTTTGATCCTGGACTCTGCACAGCTCCTGTTTCCTGCAGGTGTTGGTATATGGCAGTCACTTTTGCTTCTTTCTGATTTGCCTTGACCGGGTTTAGGCTTTAGAGTTGGTGATGTGGACGACTGCCCTGCACCTGCTGACCTCCTGGCTGGGTGAGCTGTGGCTGTTGGAACGCAGCTATTCTTCGGTCGTGGGATGGAACTTCTTTTTGCCTCTGACCTTTTAACTTCTGACACAACTTCCGTAGATTGTTTGGAAGCATCATTTGGTAAAACCTGACTTTTCATTACCATGTCTTTTGAAGTTGAACGTTCTTCTGCATGAAGATTGATGCTGTTTGGTAAAGGAGGAGTTTGTCTCTGTGTAGACCTGCAAGAGTTAGCCAAACTGTCTGCCAAGCTGAGAATGTCAAGGCAGGACTGGGAGCTGGACGCATCACTATCACTGCTAGACACTTCTGCCTTCTTCAGGTATTTCTCCATGTCAAGAGCACTCAGGTCACCCAGGGATAAGGTTTTCTGAAGGTCATCCTGCTTGGGCAATTTTGCAGGATCAGGAGTTTGAACAGGATCACCTGTCCTTCTGCTTTTAGACTGCCTATTTTTGGATAACTCCATGATCATTGCTGCAAGCTGGGCAGGGTCTGAACTGATTGAGGCATCTGCAATAGCTGACGCAATTGTGCTGATGCTAAGTGTTAAACTTCCACTGGATTTTGATACAGAACTTTGACTGGAATTCTCCTTAGGATCCAGTGATGAAACAGGTGAAATCTGTTGCAAAATTAAAAACAAACTCAAATGCTTGTATACACCAAATATATTTAAAATGACTCATTTATAACAGAACACAACATAAGTGTGCCTTACAGTAAATAATACCTTACCAGGACATCTTTTGGGCATTCTTGACCCTTTCGTGGCTGTTCAGCTGGTCTAGGTTCAAGAGTCTTCTCCAAATCCTCTAAAGATTTTAAAGTAGCAATCATGTTAGCATTTTCCACAAAGCTCTTTCCTATCTAGACCAGGCCTTTTGAGGCACTGCATGAAAGATAATCTCATACCTGGATTCATGGTCTCATCCACATCACTGAGGTGGACTGTTTCACTGTGCACAGAGCTTCCTCTGGAGGAGAAATCAGAGGGCCGGATCAAAGCAAAGGGCTCTCTCTTCTCTGGAGAGTTGATGATATAACCAAATGAAGGCTGCGAGAAAAATAATACACAATAGAGATTATGTGACTAACATGGAGCAGTTTAAATTAGTCGTCTTCTAGTCAAAGATTGGAGAGCACAGAGAATCCTATAGTGTGTAATGTTCATTTTTGTGATGCTCTCACCCTTTTAATATCTTCTTCACTGCCCCCTAAACAGCCCAAAGCCTCAGATCGCTGCTGAAAAAACTCCCCCAGAGAAATACGCAAGTAACTTTGGTTCCCCTTCTCAAACTCGGATGGGACTTGAGAGGCTCTCATCAGAACGTGACTACTAGTGGGAAGTTTCCAAGAGGTGTCACCAAGAAGCACACTTCTGTTGACTGCTTCTATCTGTTCCTCCTATTAGTGGAAAAACACAACCATGCATGCATCAGCAGTTCATTTAAAATGGTCTCGCACTCTCATTCTCTCACTCACGCCGAATTTTGTCCTAAATGTAAAAACTAAGTCAGAAAATGGAGTAATTCTCACTTGCATAAATTGGTGCTCCTTCTCAAACACTTCTTGATCCTCAATAATCTTGTCCATAGCCTGACCTGAAGGACAAACATTTCAGACTTTGGCAAAAATTAAATAAATAGTACTGTGAAATTAACGAGTTAATGAATTAATCACAAGTAAAAAAAAAAAATTTTTTTTAAATCAATAAAATTTTTTATACAGATTAAAAATTTGTTAAATTACGCAAACCAGTGGCACCATCAGTGAACACAAACATATTGAAATTGACCGCTATGTTTCTCATTTATCGAATGAATAGTTAGGCTGCATTCCAATCACAAGGGTCCCTAAGCTGTATCCCTGTTCCCTACACACTGCACAGGGTACAGAATCCCAATGACTCTTCATAGGGAACTCAGTCAATAAAACGGCTCTATTTGGAACGCACTAGGACGACATCAACAGTGGAGAGCATCGGGGTAACGCCTCGATTACACTGGTTGTGTTCTACAAGCACTCTGCTGTATTTAGCATGGTAAATTGAACTTCACTGTTCAGACTAATTTTGCTTGCTGTAGGCACTGTTGAAATAAATGTGATGAAACGTCTATGAACTGTGGGTGATGTATTTTAACTTTTTAAATGTACGTTTTGGTTGCCATTTAACATGCACAGTGCTCCGATCTCTCGTGTTCAGTGTTAGGATCTCCTGGCTCATTAGTTAACATAAACATTGCTAAATATTGAAAGGAACAATGGAGAACGAAGAAGTCATATCTCTTTTGTGTTACTATATTTTTGTATGCTACATCAGTTTAATGAGCGACGGGGGCGACAAAGGTGTCAGATCCACATAATATATGCAAACTTCTTCCCTTTCCATTGCGGGGGCGGGTCTCTGAGGTAAAACTGAATCAGCCAATCATGTAGCAGCAGCACAACAGAATTTCTGGCTATACCCATGATAAACCCACGTACAAGTCCAGTGATAAACGGCAACAACATTTTCAATGGCCCTATAATGCCTTTCTGCATGTATAATGCAAATCGAAATGCGAGTTAAAACTGTGACAGCTCTTAAAAAAAAATACAAAAACAAAGCATGGTCTTTAGGCCACCTGCACTTACCACCACCAACAAATTCCTCAGACTGCAACTGGTCTGCAATATCATTAGGCATATTTGTCTCCTTTTCAAAGGAGGAGTAGTAGGCTAGATCAGTCACCCATTTCCCATCCTCATTCTGGTAGACAACACTATGAGTAGCATTGGCTCCTACAAAACAAGAAATGTGATGTTCAAAATGGTTTGACACCAAATAAATAAATAAATAAATAAATGAAAATTAAAAAAAGACAGGTGCAGGGTTTAAAAACTGAAGCACACAGACCACTGTAGTGATTGTATGGCTCATTTCTAGCAGTATCATAGCTCAATGTACCTTGAATTCAGTTCTACCTGCACTAGCTTTGGATATTCCAAGTTGATGACTAAGCACTTTTGTAAATTGCTCTGCATAAGACCGTCTGCTGAATGCCATTTACCATTATCTGTAATTAACTGTGGCGGCACGGTGGCGCAGTGGATAACGCTCTCGCCTCACAGCAAGAAGGACCCGGGTTCAATCCCCGGTTTGGGCGTCCTGGGAAATTTCTGTGTGGAGTTTGCATGTTCTCCCCGTGTTCGCGTGGGTTTCCTCCGGGTACTCCGGTTTCCTC
>JAOTRJ010000048.1:20009462-20022281 GCA_028564905.1 Leptodoras praelongus | reverse complement strand
GGGACCTTCTTGCTGTGAGGTGACAGTGCTACCCACCGAGCCACCGTGTCACCTTCTGATGGGTATATATACATACATTTTTTAGTCTATGCAACTGGCCCATGAACAAAACCGTACACAAACACCCACAAGCACACACAGAGACACACAGATACACAGACAGACACACAGACGCAGACTGACACACAGACACAGACAGACAGACAGACAGACTCGCACAGTCCGTGTGCTCTAGACCCACCACAGTTTAGAGACCCGCCTTTGTTCCAGGTCTCCGTGCTCCATCACTCTCATGGGGGGAGCTGTGATTGAACGCCTTCTTCTCCAGGACTGTGTGTGTGTGCGCGCGCGCGGGGGTGTGTGTGTGTGTGTGTGTGTGCAGTGGCGGCGCCGCCTTCTTCTTCTCTCCTATAAATAAACAGCGGAGACACATCGGCTCCAGACGGCCCGCGCCTGAGTGAATGGAGCTGAAGAATGGCAGCAGAATAACGATCCCCGTCTCTTCTCGTGGTGCAGTAGTTCTGTGTTATTTCCACACCGATCAGCGAGACGCGAGCTGACGCTTTCCGGTTTCTTTTCCTCTTCTTCTTCTTCTTCTTCTTCTTCCCAACATTTGCCTTGAATGAGAAGATGAAGGCTACCATTCCGCCTCGGGCCCGGAGGGACTCGTGCAGCTGCGCTGAACTCTCGGCCGAGCCGGATCTGTGCTGCCTGCAGCACGACATGAACGACTGCTACAGCCGGCTGAAGCGCCTGGTGCCCACCATCCCGCAGCACCGGCGCGTGAGCCGCGTGGAGATCCTGCAGCACGTCATCGACTACATCCTGGACCTGCAGCTGGCGCTCGAGCGCACCGAGCACAGCGGGACGTGGCCGCGGAGCTCCAGCCGCACGCCGCTGTCCGTCCTCAACACCGAGCAGGTGAGCAGCCTGCAGCCTGCGCGCTCCAGCCCCGCACTACCCCGCACTGCCCCGCACTGCCCCGCTGTAGCACTCTGCCATTTGCGTCCAGCTCCATACCCCTCCTTTTAAAGCTTTTCATTTCACGCCGCCTCGCGCCACACCGCGCCGCGCGTCTTCAACCTGCCAGCGGCCTGTGCCTTCTCTCTCTTTTCTCTTTTGTCCGGGTTTACACTAACGCATGCCACATGTCCTTTGTTCATGTTTTCAAGGGAATTAAAAGTAGTTTAATTAGAGCAGAGCGCACACGCAGGAATTAGTCTAAATGTTGTGGCCTTTCTGTATGAGAGGACAGACAGAGTGCACCTGTTTACCTGTTTGCTGTTTACCTGTTTTCAGAGGACGCCAGTTGTCAATAAGCAAGAGGACACGATTTTGTGCCGCTGAAACGCAGCATATCGCAGTGGTGAGTATTTTCCTGTTATCTGTAAATACTCAATATATTTGCAGGCATCATGTTTTCTCATTAGGGTGAATGTTGACTTTTCCAGCATCAATAAGCAGTAGATGATCGCTGTAGCATTATTCACAGCAATAACATGACACCGTTATACAGCCTGTCATGAGTTCTTTTTTAAAGGAGGAGGGGTTGGGCATGAAACTGAAAAAAAAAGAGAAAACATTCCCTTAATGTACAGTGGATTAAAACTACATGGACTTTAGAATAGCCTGCTTCAAAAGATCAACCATAACTGCATCTCCAAAAATATTTTCATTTCCACATTAAGCTCTTCACTTCCTCCTGCCTCCTTTACTCAAGCAGTCCAACATACTGCACACTGATGAGAAATACAGCAGCTATGAACTATGGACTATTTTCAGGAACATGTTTAAACTTGTGGCAGCAGTAGTCTTATACATAAAGCCCTGTGATAAAATTTGCAGTAATAACAAATGTTTCATTCTGCACTAATTACAGTTTGGCACAGCACGAAGCACAATTGTGGTAAATAGGAGATTAAAATAAGGGTCATTTATATTTATTGATAGTATCTATCACTAATTCAGTTTCATCTGTGCTGTATCTGCTTGTGGTCGTAAGATATTTGAACACTGGTGGCATTCGGCTGCAGCTGTACTTTGTGCAATTGTCCCTGGTGTAGCAATCTCACTAACGGAGGGTTAAATCAGTGGCTCGAAGGTGAAGAATCCAGACTGGTTTGAATGCAGCTGTGTGTGTGTGTGTGTGTGTGTGTGTTTGTGTGTGGACAGAGAGACTACGAGCAGTGGACTGCGTAGTGCTATGCTTGTTGTCTGAGCAGGTTTGTTTTGGGTTGTTGATCAAGCGTGCTCTCTGTTTTGTCGGTGGCGCCAGTCAGTCTGCAACACGCCGTTCACACACCCCCTCTATTCATTCGCTTCTCACAGGTGTGCAGTGAGCCCATCCAAAGCCAAGCCAAGCTTTGGCAGCGAATCCGACACACACCAGGCCCAACGCGGGATTACGAAGCAGTTCTGAAACTAATGGCTTCTAAACCATAATTTATAAACATTTCAGTGTTAACTGTCAGTGATGGCTGAGGCAGCCAGTGTTCTTCTCTCTTCACTCTAATTTCTGTCAGCAAAGGATCTACCGAATTCGGATAAAGATAAAGAAGCCGCCCCCCCCTACCCCTCTTTCTCTCTCTCTTTCTCTTATATTTCCTCAGTGGTAAGGTTTGGCATTTGCCCATATCGAGAACAAGCTTGTCTAATTTTTACTAAGAAACTTCACACTGTAAAGCTTTGCAGTAAAGTAACATTGAACGGTAAATTGTTGACATCTATTGTTAAAAATAGATGATTTGTTTTAAACAGGGATTTCACTGCGATTGAATTGTTTAATATTGTAAAGAAAGGAAATACATGTTGACAAATAATCCTGTATATACATAAAATCGGATGTTCTATAATTGTATGTGTAAGAAAATATCTATATGCTATTGTAATTACAAGATATTTTTATTGAAAGGTTCTGTTTTGTAAATATTGTGTTTTCCATAAGTGTAGTGAAGAAATACATGATTGTTCTGCTAATAAAGATCTGACATCATAACGCTCACCATGCTCTCCTCTGTCCTGTGTACGTACCATATGTCAAAAGTGAATTATGTACAGCTGTAAAATATTTTTTTTTTTTAACAAATTAGAATTTGAATCAGGAATTGGAATATGTGTCATGAATAAATATATGCTTAATATAATCTTCTTCAAAAGGCTAATGAGTACATAGTGTTGTGCATACATGTGAGTGCATGATTTATAATACGAATTCTAAGCTAGCCAGGAGGAAAACAACTTTATGAATTGACTCTTTTTCATGCTTTTTTATTTTATATGCTTTTCTTCATTTTTTTACACAAATTATATGACAGTTTTATCACATCATTCTTTCTACATTTCTCACAGAAATAAGAGCTGTATTTGTTACAGTTTGTTCTTTTCAACATACCACAGGTTAAGATTAGGTTTACATGTGTGGGGGAGCCTTTTCCCTTTTCTTAGAACTTCAATTGTGTGAAACCGATAGAAATCCTACCATACTGCCTTTGTTAGTTTGAACTTGTACAAATTTGTCATGTGGTTAGGTTGGTGTGAATCTGTTTAAACAGTACATACAGTACAAACAGAACCAATTAGATTAGACATGCAAAAACTCTACGAAGCGTCCGTTCATCTGTCAGTTCATCATTTTTCTGGTGGGAATCCTCACCCTCACCCTACACAAAAAAACAGGAGAGATTATTCTTGTGAAATATGAAATCTAATTCAGGTACAAGTGTAAACTGTAAAAATATATCAAATATTCCAGTGCTGGCTTTCAGATGCATTTTATTACACTGTGTTTCACATTTATCTGTACTTATCAAAATATCATTTTTATTTAAACAAAACCAGCTTTTTAAACCATGCAATTAAACTGTACCATCTATTTCTATTCTCTCGCTAATTTCTGTGAAGTCCCTCTCTTGAATATCGCAATAGTTTAAATGGAAATATCGATCTACGCATTTACATATTATTAGCTCTTGGCATTCAATTATTTTAGCTCTGAAAATGTACTATACGAATACCTCAAATGACTCCATTATGCATTAGCTTCTGGGAGAATTGCATGATTAATGTATAGCCTTGCTCTTAATTCAGTTGAATTGCAAGTTGTGAACTACTGCATGTGCAAGCCTTTTCTCTCAACTGTGCCCTCTAATGGAATGATCTGCTCAGGGTCTGAATGTTAAGCATGGCAGATTTTTCCAGCTGTTAATGTTATTGAAAAATAGTACAATCATTCACATTATTGTAATTAATCAGCCATGATAATCATGTATTGTGAGCTTCAGTTATCTTCATACACAGAGACCATAGAATCTGTTACATAAATAAATTCAGATTTTCAAACATGACCAGATAAAATCTTGCTGAATTAAAAGAGGGTCTCCTGATTAGAAATAAAAATGAAACACTGTGGCGCAGAACGTCCTAGTCTTTAAACAAATATCCGTCCTCTCAAGAAACTTTGGTTTATTTTAAAACATTGGTTTTGGGCTACTAGGGATTTCATAGATTGTTTAGTTATTTGTTAACTAATTTATGAAGACTATATAAAGAATATATTAACGCCACAAATATGTAGACACTACAAACATTCATATATATATTCACTCATATATAAAATGTACACTTCTCTGTTACGTAGACTACCACTAGCAATTTTCAGTGATTAGTCTGTCTCCCGAAATCACGGTTGCCATTTAATTTTCATGAGTTTCAAGAGACTGATGAGGTCGTGTAAAATGGTGCATTATTTAATAAAATCAACTTATGTATGTATAGGAGACTTAATGGGCCTGTCTCTTTGTTTGAGGCTGGCACACCTGACTGCCTCTGTCTCGCTCTCTCTGGTGGCTTTCCGTCTGGTTGTGTATGCTGAAGAGGGGGATCGTGGGAAATGATCACATCCTGTAAGATAAGAATAGGCTTCGGAGCTTTGCTGGTCAATTGTCACAGAGCAGCAGTCAGACCGAGATCACCGGCTTGGAAATGTTTTCAACCAGCGTTGCTTTTACCAGGCAGGCCAGGTTTGCTGTTGTAAAGTCGATGATTGTTTGAACAGGTGTGTGAATGTGTGTGTGTGTGCATGCATGTGTGTGTACTGCAAATATAACAGAAAGGATGATCCGGACACCTTATTGAAATATGATTCGGGTTATGATGTGTTCTTGGTTGCCTGACAGAATACATTTTTTCTACATCTGCCTGGCAGATTACAATGTGGATGCACTGTTTTTGAATGCACTGTGTGGTTTTGCTGTAACAGAACAAATATATGAACATTCCTTCCTTCCTTCCTTCTTTCCATCCTTCATTCATTCATTCATTCATTTCCAGGAAGCACTTGATTATTATTCAAATAAAGTAGTGTTCATTTCTATCATCTTGTGACCATTAAATAAAAACACAAACAGGAGGCAAATTAGAAGAGAAAACACAAGCATAGCAACAGAATATTTCACATTATTACTAAGAATTTTGATTTTGACAGTTTGCTCTCATTTGCATTAAATTACACCAGACAATCATGCACATGCCTTTACCATGTCAGCTATGCACTTTAAAGCAGAGGGATATATTTTTCCTTCCTAATCACTCCTACCCCCTACAGAGGAATGGCAAGGGTGGATCGTGGAGAGAAGGACGAAAATATGCAGGGTCTTGGACACCACCTGATTACAGGCTAATAGCCCCTGAGTGATTGAACACCTTAGGCTTCTGGCTAATTGGTGCTATTTAAAGCACCTATTAGAGCACAATGCCTGCCACAGGCACTCTCATCAACAAAAGCAAAAGCCCTGGAGCTAGCAAATATGGCCTAGAAATGATGATAAAGAAAGAGGTGAAATATTGCAATGAGACTGTTTATCAAAAAAAGGAGAGCTAAAAGTCATTTTATGTCTAAATGAGATTTTATAACAAAGTGTAAATTGTGTGTTGCAGAATATGTAAAGATAAATAGATAGATAGATGCACTGTTACTGTGAAATCGAACCAATCAAATATTTGCACCCAACACAATAAATATGCTGATTCATTAATTTCATTAACTGCTTTATCCTGATCAGGGTCACAGTGCAACCTGGAGCTTATCTCAGAAACTCTAGGCCTGAAGGGCACCATAAACACACATTCACACAGTTTGAATGTGGAGATTTGTTTGAGCATGTCAAATGTGAAACATGTCATTTGTAAAGAGATGTGCATAAGTTTTCACAAATGTAGCTACACAGAAAATAAGATCTTAAGTAAACGGGTTTTTCCAGATGCATTTAGTGTTGATCCTTGCCAAGGAAAGGGACAATGTACAATACATACAAGGGGAGTATCACTTTAAATCCAAAATGTGCTGGGATTTTAAAGGAATGCTTTAGCTCACTGCTTTTTATTTAACCTGGCTTTTGCTGCTTTCTCCCCTGTGTGCGGTCTTTAAAAAAAAATAAAGCCTGTGCAGATTTAGTTCTGAATCCAAATGTGATGAGTTTCACAATAAGGTCCAGATTTGTACTTTTGGTCCAGATTTAGTATAGAAAAATCTAGGACTGAATAGAAAAATCTGACTGATAACAAAAGGGTTTAAGTCTATGTGATCATTTTGACTAGTGTACACTCTTAAAGATAAAAGATCATTTAGAGCCTTTTTTAAAGACATTTTTGATCAATGGTTCTTTAACCTTTTTTTTGGTGCCACAAAGCAAAAAATATATATTTTTCTTATTTTGAATATTCTGTGGAAGGAGATTAATGGTGGAAAATTCAAAAAGCATTCAAAATGGATCTTTAGGAAACAAAAAGCGATTCTGCTAATCTTCGTTATTTTATTTCGCTTCGCTTTATTTTAAAGATTATAGAATTTGGAGTAGATTCCATTCCATTCCATTTAATTTGGTGGCACAGGACCTCGATACATGTCTGTAAAGAATAATAATTCTGTAATCCTGTATACATTTCTACATGTGTAAGGATGTATGTGTTAATATAATGAAAGATATGGCAATGTAATACAATCTGATAACTTACAAATCTGTCTAAATGTATAATATGTCCCCTTTATCTATATTAGTTTAAGTCTGTGTAGCACCCAATATGTTGTTGTGATATAAACAAATGTGAAAAGGAAATGAAAGAACATTACAAAGGAGAAAAAAATAAAAGAGAGAGAAAAGATGGTGAACAAAAGAAGGAAACATGGAGGAATGGGCTACATGCAGTCTGTGCCAGCTCCAGGGGGATGAATTACAGAAATGAGCTCTACATCCCATGCCAGGCTTTTCTCTCACATCCAAATGCCTCTCCACCACCCCCTCTCAATTCATCCATCCATCCCTAGAGAACAAGTGATTAGAGAGGAGAGCAAGGGTTCTGGATCTGTTGCAGCTGGGATGGGTTGCCAGCCATGGAGGACAAACACGACCCCAAGGTGCCATGATCACACAGGCAATATGTCACGGTGAATGCCAGAGCAACGTGGCAGAACCGAAGCTACAGGTCTTTTGGCATTGTGCCTGTGGGATGAGTTCAGCATAAACATGAGTGTGAAAATTCTCTTTTTGTGCAAAAATTATGTTTTTTTTTTATATCATTGCAATGAAAAACAGCTTCGTATGAAGCTACATAATAAGTTAAATGTTTTAATCTAAGAACAGCTGCTGTGAGGAAGACAAATTTATTGCTGATACGCAATTCTGAAATTAGATCAGAAATTATATTCCTGGTGAATGCAGAGATTGCCTGTGGGGATTGCTGTCAGGCAAATGTCATTTTGCAGCCTGGAATGATACATGAGCTCCCCTGTTCATGTATTGTGAATATTGAGTTAGGAAACGCCTTTCTTTCTAAACAAATTCACCTCTTTAGATTTTCTTTGTGACAATGCAGCTAAAAAATGTGACAATGCAGCTAAATGTTCATGGCATTTAGACTGGCTCTTATATTTCCTATGAAGAACCTATCTATGTATCTATCTATCTATCTATCTATCTATCTATCTATCTATCTATCTATCTATCTATCTATCTGTCTGACTGTCTGTCTATCTAGCTAGCTAGAGTTGGGGGTGGGGTTGCACCTATGTGAAATGTATTGATGTTGAGCAATCTTGCTTTTTTCTGATGACTAGTCTTGGGATTAGCTGCTTGTTTTCCAGATTATTGTATACCTATGGTGATAGACATGTATAACTGTTGTATGAAAAACCATTACCTGTCACCTTTTAATATGTAGATCAAACTGATTAATTTGCTATCTGATTCCCATGTTAATATGTTCCTGTTGAAGAGTTGCTTTTTTTCAGTGACTGGGGGATTAATGACCAGATGGTCAGCTTCTGAGAGTATGACTTTTTGTGTGTTGCCATGATATGGCCAGCAGCAAAAGCAATAACATCCCACTGTCTGTTTACCACAGATTCACTTGGCCTGTTTACCAAGACCTCCAGTGTGCTCCCCATTTTAGCAGCATTAAAGAGATTTTTAAACAATGAGGGGAATTAACCAGCAAGCTGCTTATGAACAATTGTCAATTTCAACTTATTTATCAGAAGTGTGAAAAAATAATAATCAAGGAAAATCTGCTCACTTGTTTTTTCTTTTTAAAAACAATGCTGGAAGATGAATTATGTCATTGTATGTAACTATGTCACAGACAGTTCAACCAATAAACAAACCAAAAACAGATAAATAGTATGTACCTATTAACACTTATGCAGATTATGCACTAGATTCATGTATTAAGTAATCATGGTTTGTTACTGTTTGTTTTAGAAATAAGACCTGTGTGTTTAACTTGGTAAATGTAGCACCATTTTGATTAATTCCTTCTGCAACCATTTAACATCATTGCCAATTTGACTGATGATATTCTATAGCAAGCAGGTCTTTTATCAGACTACCCCTCTGCATTAAATGGTTGTTATGATTTCTGAATGATGAAGCATAGCTAAAGGCACCACTCCTTCATGCGTCTGGACTAGGAAATTCTGTTTTTGTTCTGTCTACAAAGATTCATAGGATGACCGAAACATTGTGGCATAATGCAGGCTTCACAACTACGGGGTGCTCAGTCTCTACAGAAGTCCACAATCCAAAGTCACAGATCCAATGACATTGCTGGAGTCATTTATATCCAAAATTGACTTTTTGATTCAGAAATGTTTGCTCTTGAAGCAAGTATATCCATCCCTTTGCTTATTCAGTATAACAGAGTTTTCCCTGCAATTCTTCTGGTGCCAACAGGGTAAACAGACAGACGGCTGGGTAGCTTGGGGTGTAATCCTCTCTTTATTTGAGCAGGTAAAGAGGTTGCAGAGGTGCCAGCTGTTCTGTTCTCTCTCACACAAAAACGACTGTGGGTGGCTTGGCACTGTGGCATGGCGACAGTTTCTATGGCAGGCGTGTGATATTTGTGGACCATATCTCAAATGCAGGAGAACTGTAGCAATCTGCACCACTTATACCAACCCACTTTCTCTCTCTCTTTCTCTCTCTCTCTCTCTCTGCATCTGTCCCTTTCTCTCAATTGTTATCTTTCCTAGTTTCTCTTTTTTTGCTGTTAATCTCTTAATCTTTCTCAAAGTATATCTCTCAGTATCTCTCCTTCTATCCCTCCCTTATCCTTAGCGTGCTTGGGTAGAGGAAATGAAAGGTCCCTGGAGCTGGTGGCAGCTATAATGAGAAATGAGACTCACTCCTCCAGTCTCTTACTGTGCTGCTTAATGGCCTCATACTGTAGCTAAAGCAAATGGTGAGCTCTGAAACCAGACATAACCTCTTTCACAGCCCATAATACTGAGAGAGATTCAGGTTAAATGGTTAAAACAAAGAGTTAGCAAATTTTCTTAGAGTGATTTAAAAAAATCTCAGAGTGATTTAAAAAATCTCAGAGTGATTTAAAAAATCTCAGAGTGATTTAAAAAATCTCAGAGTGATCTGCATCAGAATTGCAGGGACAAAAAAAAAAGAGTCAGTACCAACCTTTCGTAGTCGTTCATATAGTCTGTCAAAGGCCTTGTACATACTGAATAGGACACAGTTTTGTTGTACTAAAATACATAATCACTTAAATAACAACAAGAATGACAACTGAATGTGATGTTTTAAAATATTGTTCATTCATATATTATTATTATTATTATTATTATTATTATATTTGTTATGTAAGTCTACATCCTGCCACTATTCCCTCCATGTCAAGACAGCATCATACGATCACATGTTCATGTAAACAGAGCAGAGCTAAGCCTAGTTTAAGATGAGTGAGAATTGGCTCAGCTCTGGGGTGAAGAGTGTTGTGGCTGGACATAAACACAAGTGCTGTTCTGTGCCTGTACTAAGCAAATTCACTCTGTTTCCTGGGTGACAGCAGTGCCAGGGTGTGAGTGTGTGTGTTCTCACACGTGTGTTTGCATATTTAGTGACATCCATTGTTAACAGTAAAATTAAGGTTAAAAAATGAATTATGGCAATAAAGTAGGTTGCATCTGAAGCATTACAGCTGCAGTGCTAGCAGTGTCAATTACTGAAGAAGACTGCAATGTATGCCATAGATTTTTCTTGAGAGAGTGAGAGAGAGAGAGAGAGAGAGAGAGAGAGTGAGACAGAGACAGAGACAGAGAGAGAGAGAGAGAGAGAGAGAGAGATCTGAATAATTGACCATAGTACTCTGTGCAATTTACTAATTACCAGGGGAGCCTAACTGGGTGTCCTTGTGGATTTGTCTGTGGCATCCCCCACCACATGGATCAGCTGTGTAGCTGCAATTTATTAGAAAGGTGTCGTCAGTGCTAATTTATGCTGATTCATCTGACAGCCTCTGTGCTGAAAAGAACAGGGGTTCTGACCTAGCAGTACCCTCTGCTCAAAAAACTGTTTTATATCTATATCTATATCTATATCTACATCTGTCTGTCAGTCAGTCAGTCAGTCAATCTATCTATCTATCTATCTATCTATCTATCTATCTATCTATCTATCTACATCTACATCTACATCTATATCTGTCTGTCAGTCAGTCAGTCAGTCAGTCAGTCAATCTATCTATCTATCTATCTATCTATCTATCTATCTATCTATCTATACAGTTTTTACTTTGCCACTAACAGTCTCTGCACAACATTGGTTTCCCTACAGCAAGAACTCCACTTCATCTATGCAAATGAGCCTTTCTGAAACACAAATATAAAACCACGAAGATTGCATACAAAAACAAGCTATTAAAAAGGATCAGCAAAGTGATAGCCAAAAATATAAAGCAGCACACTGCAGAAGGAGCACCTAATCTTCTCCTCTGCCTGCATGACATCCTCACGCCCACTCATGTGCATACTCACCACTCCAATAATCTCGGTTATTTATTTATTTCAATGTGCAGATATTTATTAATATATTTTCCCATGCACTCTAGTTAGATTAGGTCTAATATGGCCCCCTCAGTAACCCTGGGCTTTATTTGCACCATGTAAATCTCATCAGCCATTCAGGGCCATTCCTAATATGCTTAGACAGCTGAGAGTCATGTTTTATTCATAAGCTCAGAAAATTCTTCATATAACCGGATCCCTATTCGGGATGAAGTAATATGTGTTGTGGCGACATCCAGGGATCATCTATATTCTGAAAATAATGAGATGCCTTGTATACTTTGCAAAATGTAATCCATTATGATTACAGAAACATCAAACCTTCCCAATTCCATGTATTATTCAATAGATTTGAGGGAGTTTCATTGCTAATACTAAATTACTATCGTAGACCATGTAGTCAAATTTCTTCTCCCAGCTACTCTCATTATTCAGCTATTGTTTATATGGTAAGTGTGATAGGACAACAGTCAGTGGACTGTTCATGATGATGAATGATTTGCGGATTGCAGCAATAGGCCACTTTTTTACCCGTTTGATTGTGGAGTACTGATTAAAAATTGTCTTAAACATGCTTACTGTTATGTTGCAGTTAATTGTTGTGCGATGTTCTGCAATCACCGATCATCAATTCCCATTCATGAAGTTTAAATAAAATAGTAAAAGAATAGATTTTCTATTGTTTGGTCTTTCTCTAAGAGGAACAGATTGTGTAGTGTTTTAAAATCATATGCTAAAATAAACTGGGTGAAGTTAGGCCACTGACAAAAATCTGAGTCCGTCTCCCATGCCACTGTTATGAGCCACTGTGCAGGTTATTCTGCGGGACTGCGGGTGATCTTTGGCTTGGTGATGCCCTAGAGGAAGAAAAGGTTGTCAGGCATATTCACAAAAGAGTGGTGAGGAAGAGGAAGTTGCATGCTGGTCAGGGACGAGTCTTCACTGATGAGTGGAATGCATCGGTCTCAGATGGCACACTAATTGTTTGATTATACAGGTCTCCTCATTAATGAAGCTCCTCTCCTGCGTTTGGGAACATGGCGCGCCACTGAATTACCCGCACGACTCTCATGCTGGGAAAGCTGATCACTCATTAGTGGTGACTGAGTGACATAAACAAGCCAAGATTACAGTAACTACACAAACACATGCACACACATTCACAATCATAGTGCTTTCTTTCTTGCATGCACCCACTGGATTGTGTGTAAGTGTTTTGGGTTGCTACACTTTAATTTAAATTTTGCTGTTTCAAAGGCATTTTACCTGAAAGGGACAAAAACACAAACTTGTATGTACTACATTTGATACAGATACAGACCAATATACCCACATTTCAACCATACATCCAAACACACAGATAGATAGATAGATAGATAGATAGATAGATAGAGAAATTTATATATATATATATATATATATATATATATATATATATATATATATAGAGAGAGAGAGAGAGAGAGAGAGAG
>JAOTRJ010000048.1:19994981-20006181 GCA_028564905.1 Leptodoras praelongus | reverse complement strand
TGGTCCAATTTAGCCATGAAACCTCCCACACTAAAATGACAGGTCTTTCAGTTTCATTGTCTAACCCCTGTATATACTGTTTGAGATACTGGATTTCTGATTTCCATGATCTGTAAGGCATAATGATCAAAATGAACACAAAAAGGCTAGAAATATGTCACTTCAAATGTAATGAAAATAAAATATGACATTTTAAAAATAAATTATGAAAAAAAATGTACTTTTTCCACTATATAATTTTTTTAAGTTGCCCTAGTATGTTCCAAGATTTCCCCTGACTCCCTGAATCGTTTCATGATAATTCATGATGACAAATCTTTTGCAATCTTCCACTGAGAAACAGTGTCTTTGAACTGACTGACAATTCTCTCACCACATTTGGCACAAAGTGGTAAATAGAACAGAATAGAATTTGTTAAAGTTGTTCATTGAAAACATTGAAAATCTTTTCTTTGTCCTTTTATCTGTTAAATAAAAAACTGTCTCTGGTAACATAATTACATAGTAATTTATATTTCCATAGCCTAAAAACATGATGGAATTAATATTAAAGAAAGAATGTAAAATCTACATCCATAGCTAGGAATACAACGTTACAATGTTAATGGCATGGTAGACAGGACAGAATGCAGATCTACAGTATATAATGGCATGTGTTAGTTTTTTCAGTATGGACTGACTGATGGCCTGGGGAAATTGTAACATCTTACAAATTAATATACATTACAAAGTAAAATTAGAATGACTTTGTCTGTCATTGCTCTAATCATGCTTTTATAAATTCTGTTGTAGCTTCTAGTAATTTGTAATAAAGAAATTAAGCACTGAAGCCACACATAGTGTATAAAATTGGAAAACAAAAGTAAGAGTAGGCAGCACTTCCATTGGAGAAGTTCAATGGATTGACATCATTCATTTTCTAAAAAATGTCACATTTACTGTATCCGTCTTTAAAATGATTATTAATATTCATGTTTTCAGTCATGACCAAACCAAAATACACTGTTTACAAAAAGCAGATAATGTGAACAAGGAGTCAGCGCAGACCGTATAGCAGCTTAATACCATAATGCATTGTGATGTTGATGTCCAAGATTACATTGCATTACATTACATAGCATTTAGCTGACGCTTTTATCCAAAGCGACTTACAAGAGTAATTGAAGCACATAGATATATGGTACACATAACTAGGGCCAGAGGGCGGCCAAGAGTAGTTTAGTGTAGTAAGACCTATTAAGAAGTGAAAACACATGAGTGATACAGGGGGATATTATACCTGCCTTCAAATAATGGAGGGGAGCCACACAATGAAACACCTACATACCTCAGGGAGGGCAGAATGCCTTACTTACTGGCATACAGTTACAGCCCCTTACTTGTAACACTGGTCACTTTGTATTTGGGTTTTAAATTCTATGTGTTCATGTCAACATGCAGAGCAAGCGTTAGAGGTCTGGGGTATTGAGCAGTGCATAATGAGCTGTTACTAATATTACTAATGATTTTCTTCACTGCTTTACACATGAATGCAGTTCAGTGAGGGGACAGTATGTTTGCACCAGCCTGGTCTCTACATGGAACATTTGTAGGAATTCACACAAGAATGAAAAGATATGAAAGGATAAAGTAATATTAAGGGATGATGTCAACAATTTGGAGTTTTTGTTTAAAAGTTCATTCATATGAATTCTAACAAAAATAATATTAGTAGTTAGAATTGCCATGAACTTTGGGTTTGCATTTTAATGGTGCTCTTTTTCTGTGGTTATTACGATGACTGGTTAAAACGACAATGCCTGAACCATTACATTACATTACATTTATGGCATTTGGCAGACACCCTTATCCAGAGTGACTTACATTTAACTCATGTATACAACTGAGCAGATGAGGGTTAAGGGCCTTGCTCAGGGGCCCAACAGTGGCAGCTTAGTGGTGGTGGGGCTTGAACCCCCAACCTTCTAGTCAGTAACCCAACACCTTCACCACTGAGCCACCCCTGCCCCTGAACCACACTGCAATGCATAAAGACATACCAGTTAGGAAGCATGGTTGATTTATTCCATTGCGCTGTTCATTTCTCAGTTTTAATGAATCAGAAGGTGTTGATTCATTTTCTATACCAGTACAACTCTGACAGTAGTGCCAGCTGCAAGACAAATCACAGACATGCATGGCATATATCAATGCACTCCTTCTGATGCTTGTATGGCAGACAATCCAGCAGCCTAATAATAATAAAAAGCATTTTCTATTTAACAAAGATGATAAAAAATCATATTTTAATTATAGTATAAACTAACAAGAAGCTATGATTAAGATTTATGCAAAGGAATTGTTTATTTTACACTTGTGGAAGTAAAATGTAGTGTCAAAGCTTTGCAAGAAGATAAATGTGATGTTCGTTTAAGCTTCCTGGCACTGGGGACGTTTGCAAGAGGGAGAGGAAAAGAGAGAAATGAACACTTGGGAGAGAGCAACAGTTTATAGCTGCTATGATTGCAGGGATTCATTTGTTTTGTAGATGTTTCACAACATTAGGTTTATATGTAAGTACAAATGCAAAAAATAAGAAGGATGTGTAGTCAGTGGCAATAAGGGCCATGTTATAAAGGCAGGGGTAGGCCAGTGGGTTGTGGCTTGGAAGGTTGGGGTTTCGAACCCTGATCGGGGCTACTGCTGTCCTCTGTCCCAACATCCCACTTAAGGGGAAGTGTTGCATCTGGCGTAAAAGCTGTGCCAGACTAAGGTGCGGACTTGATCCACTGCGGCAACCCCAAAGAATGGGAGCAGCCGAAGGAAGATTTATAAAGACAAATAAAACACTCTGAGGCAGAACTCCAGGGTAACAGCCCCCTGTGTCAGTACTCTACATTATAGAGTATTTCTCTATGGACTCTTTTTGTATTGTATTACATACTTGTGTTCAGCCACCATTACTGATATATTTCAGCACCTCAGTATGGATTATATTATATCAGTATTCAGTATGTAACCTTTATTTTGCCGTGTAGTCCTGCTCCATTATCCGCCCTGGAGTTCTATTCAGGTGACAATTGCTACAAAAGCTTTCTGTCTCCAGCTGCAGCATTGTCTTCTGCTGTTTGCATAATTGAGATGTGTTTATGTGTTAGGCTGATTGGATGAATTCATTTTACAAGGGCCACTTTCCATTAAGTGATCTGAAACTCTTTAACCCACAAAGAGCACACACTCCTGGAAGGATTAGTTTGTTAACCAATATGCGGTATTATTGCTGTTGCTCAGCTCACAGCTCTCTTCGCTTTCTCTAGAGCACATGGGTTCTCGCTGGTGTGATATTAAACCGCTTCATTGTTCTGCTCTGGTCTGTAGCGATTGTGCTTGGCTAATGCAACCCAGCATTAGCATAGCGTTTGATGTTGAGTTTGAAGATGTTTAGGTGCTCTGGGTTTAACAACTGTATCGAGTGTTGTGCCCTCTATTTACTTCAGTAACAACATCAAACAATACACGGTCGCCTCGACGGTTATGGCTGGGGTGTTCATCAGCGGTGTTCAGTGGGTTAGCTTTACAATGTCGTAAACCACACACACATAAACGTCTGAACTGTGCTCTGTTACTTCCCTGTGTTTGAAAGAGGAAAAATGAAGTGTGACAGAAAATGCTTCACTGTTTTCTGTTTGCAAAAGAGAAGCACACCAAACTTTGTTTATCAGTTTTGCTCACTGCTTCTTTTTTCTCCTTTCCCTCTCAGGAGCTGATAAAAGAGCCATCGCATACGTGGACAAGCCCGACCTGATGAATACAGAAGCAGAGAAGGAGGAGAGGGGAGGAGAGGAGGAGTGAGGGACAGAGAGGGGAAGGTGGAGATTAGAGGGGTGAAAAGAGAGAAGGAGCTCTCTGGGAGAGAGGAGATAAGAGAGAAAAGGTGAACAGGAGCACTTGTCACTGCAGATGCTAGTCTCGATTTGCTTGAGAGGGAAGGAGCACTGCAGAGAGATGGAGAGAGAGAGAGAGAGAGAGAGAGAGAGAGAGAGAGAAGATGGTATGGAATGACCTAGAACACAATGCTCCAGCTGATTACAGAAAAGACTATGTCTCTCTGCAGGGCTTTGCATTGTGTGACTGGACTGCAGTGGGGAAATTCTGCCTGCAGTCTGAAACCTATATGAATTTTAGTTTTTATACTGATTCAGCTGACAGCTATTACTAGAGTTCAAGGTGCCTTGAGGTCAAAATACAGCTCCTGCCATTTCTGTTTAATCTTATGTGTCTACATTTACACCTTTGTGTATCCATGCATGTGTCTGTGTATGTGCACATTTGAATCAGTGGAGTCACGCTTTTAGTTTGACAAGTTGTCACTGTGGCACGGAGTGACAGTCATGCCCTTTTGATAGGAGGAGCAGTGGAAAGGTCTTCTGCTAGAGGTTGATGTGTGTCAGTCACTTATAGGAGAATGCTGCTGTCAGTGCATTTGGACCACTTACTCACACACACGTGCACACACACACACACACACACACACACACACACACACACACACACACACACACAGATAATGCTCCAAATATCAGGTGAGAGGACAGAGTGCTGGCAGAAAGGAGATTGCTTGACCTTATTGTTTGCCTTCATCTCGTCTTTGTTCTTCACAAATAAAGGTTTTTTAATAAACTGAAAAGGTCCTGTGCTACAGCCCAGGGAGCCGGAGAAAGGAGGCAGTGAGGTATGGCACAATGTGGTAGCACAGAAAGGAGAAGCTCATCAGAAAATAACAAAGGTGCAAGTTAAAGATAAGGCGGCTGTCCGAGATTAATCCTGACGCCTTGATTGTTTTCTTTAATACCAGTCTTGCCACAGCAAGCGATAAGTTTGCTGAGTAATTTAGGCTTTTTTTTTTTTTTTTTGGAAGGAGCGAAGGGATGGTGCAGGGAATAATATTCAGGTGTGCCTAGTAATTGATTTTCCCTTTTTCGCTCTCTTGCTCATGCTTTTGGTGAAAGAAAAGAAAAGAAAGGCAAAGTGCTTTTTGTTCCACTTTCTTTTTGCTCTTTTTTTATACCCCTCACATTTCCCCTCAAGGATTAATAAATGTGCTTTATTCAAGACTTTAAAGGAGAGCTTGCTCCTGTGAAAGCTTCTTTATGTAGGCTGGTTAAGGTTTCATGGCAATTTTAAATCAGAAGATTTATTGCAGAGTACAGACATATTTGCTTGATTTAAATTTAGGAAAAGTATAATAATAGATTGATGTGCAGTATGAAAAACTGATAATAGATTCCTGAGCTTTAATTAAACTTGGAACTGGTGTAAATGAAGCAGGACAAAAGTGACCGAGCCATGCGACAATGCTGATCTTCAATTAAACAGATAACTAGACCTAGGTCATGCTCTAGTTAACATAGTAGAACAATGCTAACATATTAAAAGCACCAAATTCAATCTGTATTTTTGTTCAGTTGTAGAAAACACACTCAAGACTGGAGAACCATTTACAAGATTAAACGCGTCAAAATATTTCTTATTACTGTACAAAATTTATGAAGCGCATGTCCAGTAAATCTTTACTGTTCATGGCACTATATTATTTGTGACACCCACCCTTCCCTTTTTCAGGGTTGCTTTTGAAAATGAACATACTATAAGGTTTTATTTACAAATGTTATTACAATTAGTCCTTCATTTGCAAGTGTAACATAATGGGAATGTGTAATATGAGGAGGCTCTGTGGTTTCAGGGCTGACAAAGGTGCACTTGCATGTGTGTGTCAGAAACAGTGAGCCAAAATATTGTTACACACAAAGGCCTATGTTAAAAAAAAAAATCAAAGATTTCAAATGTGAATATTTCAATTTCAAGATTAATTTCAACAAAATATCATTTTAACAATTTTATAGAAGGAGTGGAAATATTTTTTTGCTATTGTCTGAATAATTCTGAAATGTAACAACAACTGGGAATGTTGCCTGTGAAGCGCAGCTATTTGATGTTGTCCCTGGTGCTGAACAATTCGATATTTTGATATTCGATGAGCTGTGCATCACAGGCAACATTCCCAGTTGTTGTTGCAAATTTCAGAATTATTCAAACAATGACAATAATTTTTGAATCACAAGAAATCGATTTCTGAGACAATTCTGGTCTTCTTTGATATGCTACATGACCACCTTCCCTTTGGAAAAACTTTCCCTTGATCCAATATAGTGGCTTTCAAATGGCGGCCATGTATAAATAAAATATAAATATAAATATAAATAAAAGCACAAATACACACACATTCTTGAAAACAGATGTAGTGAGGTTGAACCCCAGACAGCCCTGGCCCAATTTAACCCCTGTCCATTTGTGTGGTTTTTCAGTGAAAGCGGATGATGGTGGTTCGGAGATCCAAAATCATTGTTTTGTCCTTCATGCCTCTGTCGTTAGTGGGCCTCAGGCCTTATGAAGACATTAAGATTACCTGCAGGAGAAGGGCAAATACATTTTGGAGAGGGAAAGGCTATCAAAATCAATATCGGACAGTATCTATTGTGCACAGCATCATTCTGTAGCCCAGTGTAGCCAGTGGTGATAAGACAGATTAACTTCTCTGCAGTCCACTGAATACTGCTTTCACCATTGTCATCTTTTACTAAAAATGTACATGTTTTGCTCTGAAGTGTGACTAATTCACAGACTGCTTTCACTCATGTATTATTCTGAACAATGACTATGTGTATGTTCTTTAATTAAAGAAAAAAAGTGCTAGACATTCATATTGAACCTATATTTGCAAGTGTTTGTGTGTATGGTAGTGTTATACATTTCTTTGTTGTAATGTGTGTATGTGTGTGTGTGTGTGTGTGTGTGTGTGTGTGTGTGTGTGTGTGTGTGTGTGTGTGTTTGTGTGTGTGCTAGCTCTGTAAGTGTTCTACAGATGTTCTTCACTGTTTTGTTTATCACCATTCATTTCCTCGCTTCCTGTTGCCCATTTGCAAAGCCTCACTGCAGTGTGTTTGGAGCAGATGGCAAGGGACTGAGGCACCATTGCAGTGGAAACGGTGTTTAATTGCTTTAAGTAAATCGATATGAAGCGGCAGCACACAGCGTTTCCACACTGCATCAGACCCTTACTGCAATTACTACATTGATTGGCCAGAGCTAATTGAAGGCTTCATTATGAAAAGTTCACAAAAGCACATAGCTCATCTAGAAACAATGGTTTTTACACTGTTAAATCTAAAATATAGTTTTTTAAAGCATTCACTGTAACACAGCAGCTGCCCTTAATGTCCTGTGAATATTTCATGATGAATGGACCAACAGATATGATCCAAAATGGCTTGGAATAAAAATAGATTTAAATAGACTTACATGCATATTAAACTGCTTTTTTGCTTTCTCCTGTAAAGCTGGAGAATTTTGGAGATATTTGCTTTGTATTTGTGACTTTTCTTTGGACAGCAATGATTTATTCCTTTATAATATAATAGAATTATTTCTTTTTCTATTTCTGTGACTGACAATTGGTAGGGGGTAAACGAGTCATGATGATTATGCACTATGTTATGACTGACCACATTTTAGATAGATGTACAGAATGTGGGTAAACTAATAGAAGTACCAGGCAGTATGTGACTTTATCAGAACAAGCTTTTTATAGCTGAGCGTTAAATAAAATGATCACTCAGAGACCCTCTTTAAAAAACATATTAACATACTCAACAAGAAGGCAACTTATTTTAAAGTGTTCTTCAAATGTGTGGCTTTGTCACTGTTTCCCATCTCTTTGTCTCTCATAGGCTTGTGTGTGGTGTCCGGTCTAGTTATATATCAGTGCACATAACTAGTCCTAATATGAAAAAAAAAGCATGATGGTTCAATAATGAATGCAGAAGAGAATGTCGTATTACATTAAAATCTATAGGATTATTTATAACATATGATTTTAATGACTGTTATTTAAGAGAGGTGAACTGATTAAAGTGCGTACGTTATAGTATTCAGACTAGCATTAAGCTTGTGTGGAGTTCTGAAATCTTACTTGCCCACTGTACATTTTTAAAAGGTTGTGAAGGCATGAGCCATTGCATAGTATTCATAATTTCCCATTGCGATTCAGTTTAAAAGTGACCTTTCCAGCTCTCCCCACTGAGGCATATCCCCTCAAAGAATAATAAGGGCACCAGACACATTAATTAGGCCTTCTATGTAGATAAATGTCTGCAAGCAAATGTGACGCTGTTAGTAATATTTCACAGAAAAATAATTCACTTCGCATTTTCGTTTGGAGAAAATGACATCTATATTATTATGTACCACGTCTTCTACCTTCTATATGCTTTTTTTCCTCATGTTTTTTATTTCTGTTCTCACTCTGCACCCCTCTGCTGCACTGATTGGGTCAAATTGGCATCTGGAGAGAAGACTCCAGAAATGACTGGTAATTAAGTAGCTGACAGATTTCTTGTTGTTTTGTGACATGTGTGCATGTATATGTGTGTGTTTAGGTGTACCTGCCACATGCCCTGGCCTCAGTCATACAGGTAACTGCTACAAATCTGTCAGCAGACACAACCAGATGTGACATTGTATTCAATCATTATCATAGAAGATGACCTGAACTACAACTGACCTGTGCATCCTCTAAACATCACACACCTTTTTTATGAAAAAAGTTTTACAACATACATTTGATGATTACAGTTTTACAGCATCCATCATTAAAGATTGGATTAATTGTTATTTTTTAAATGTCATTTACATGTCACATTAATGAACCACTGATGTTTTTACAGCAAACACAAAACTCTTTAGTCTCTTTAAATATCATTCTTAAAAACATCATTAAAATCACTTGAATTTGGCTTTGTAAAGACATCCCAATTAAAATAAACTTTTCTATCGCTCAAGTCTATACTTATTCCTCTCATCAGACTGTACAAACCTTAAGATCTTCCTTCAATAAATAGAAATTCATGCAATATTCATTCATTTATTCATTCATTCATTCATTCATCTTCAGCATCCGCTTATCCTGCTCAGGGTTGCAGAGGACTCAGAGACTATCCTGGAGAACTGGGAGCAAGTCAGGAATACACCCTAGCTGGGGTTGCACATCTGTTCATTGCATGCACATGCACATTCATACACTTATTTACATCTAGAGGGAATTTAGCAAAGCCAACATACATGCATGTTTTTGGGACATTGAAGGAAACTACACCTGGAGGAAACCCACACAAAGACACAAGGAGAACATGACAAACTCCATCCAGATGACCTGAAACTGTGAGCTGTTGTTATTATTTTTTGTGTCTGCAGGTATGTGTGTGTGTGTGTATGGGAGAGAGAGAGAGAGATATTGATCGACTGATATGGCATATGATATGCCCTCAAACACAAATGCACTTACACTATAATGTATAGTAATAGTAATGTATGCTATTTGTTCTATTATACTTGTAAATATATTATGTATTAAGGCATAAGGTTATAATATTAGGTTAAGTGGAAAAACAGAAATGTGCATGCATACTGATAGGCATATGTATGTATGCGTATAAGCCTACACACACACACACACACACACACACCACCCAGTTAGGACCTCTCTTTGGCTCTGTGCCTAGTGAGTGTAATTTGGAATGAGTGCTGCTTGCTTGCCTTTGGGCTCATTAACAACAATATAAACAGTAATTACAGTGATCGCCTAATTAATTCATTAAAAACTGAAGGAAAAAAGAAAAGTGCTGTATAGTTAAGAAGCGCAAGCAAATCTTTTTCAAAGATAACAATTTTATAATAAAGCTATCAGCATAATTAGCAATTACATGTACAAAAATGCAATTCTGATAATTAAAAGTGTTTCTGTGTTTTCCCCTTCTATTGTTTACAGAGACTTTGTGAAGTCTCCTTTCCCATGTGAGTAATTATTCTCATTCTGATCCTTTCCTGACTGAGATCCATCACCTGATAAATTAAATAATTAAATACAAACAAATTGCCTTATATAATATCTTTTGTTTTGGGAATAATATTTGAGTAGATTTCAGTTTAGGGGATGTGCCTCTATGGTTATAGAGGGGAAAAGACCATGAAATTACAATCTCTTGATTATTTGACTTAATTAGTTTAATTAGTCAATTGTGGTAAGTTAAACAGGATTAACACCCAACAGTAAAGAGGTTGATTAATTGTAGTGTTACAGATATAGGGAAATAATCACAGTTCAAATGAGGTGAAATTAGATTTAAATTGCCGTTATTGTTACATGATATTTTGATGGAAAGAAACTTGGCATGGCTTTAGTGTCCATGAATAGGACGGAGACTCCTTTCTCTTTAAACCTCAAAAATCTCAGGGAAAAAAAACGACTACATTATTATTATTACGTGTATTTATTATCTTTTAGACAGTTTCAGATGACATTATTCATCTATTCATAACTGTCAACAAAAAAAAATATTCATTATGAAGAACAAAGCAGCTTCTTTTAAGAAGAACAGCTTCTTATTGAACTGCACTGAACAACAGTCCAGTAAAGGATTTATGCAAACAATGTGCTTTGGGGAATCCTGGCATACCTCACAAAATACATTTTGTCTTAACATTCCAAATGTTTTCTTTTCTCTTTTAAATTCATTCAAAGCACAGTTCTTTATTCTCTTTTTAGAACTTTTGATTATATTTGATTTGAAAGATAATTGGCTTTCTCTCTTTATTTCTGAATAGACTATTGTTATACGTACTTCCACTTCTAACACTGTTCTTCAATATAAGTGAGGGTGCTAATACATTAAAACATTAAATAAGAAAGCTGGTCATGCTTTGCGCTGGGATACGACTGAATGAGCTGTCGGGCCTCATGTAGACAGAGGGACAGCCATGCCAGCTGACTAGGTGCCAGGAATGGAAACTTCCCTCAATTAACACAAATTACTGACAGTCTGCCAGCTATCAATGCCTGGCATCAGCTTCAAGACTAGCAGCCAAGCAGGGAAAGAGGTGGAAGCCCGGTGCAGCAGGGAGTACGTGTAAGCTTCCACAACACATTAACCCTAGTGTTAATGCTTGTGTGTGCATGTGTCTTCATATAACAGTGAAGGTACTTATCAATTCTTCTTATTCATTTTAATTCAGCACTGTAAATCAATCAATCAATCATTTTCTGTACCGCTTATTCCCAGTTACGGGGTCACGGGGGAGCCGGTGCCCAGCTGGCAACTCTGAGCGC
>JAOTRJ010000048.1:19951761-19962044 GCA_028564905.1 Leptodoras praelongus | reverse complement strand
CTGCCGGCTAGGCACCGGCTCTCCCGTGACCCTGAAAAGGAATAAGCGGCCAAGAAAATGAATGAATGAATAAATGAATGAATAATTAGTGATATTAATCCCATTCCAATACACCATGTTAAATTTGTCCCAACACCACTTTGATTACTCTTGAATCGGCAGTTCATAATCATCTAAGGGACCAGAATGTGAGTGTTAAGGTTCTGAGATGACAAACAAGCTGGACTAATCTGTACTTGCTGTATGATGACATCATATGATTCCTCACAGCTCTGTGGGATTAGTCTTTAATGACTGCATTATTTCATCAACATAACCAGTAATGCATTTAAGTCATGTTTTTTTACAGACTAAGCAGCAGGCCAGAGGTCTGCAAGAAAATGTAATTCTATTAAAATGTTAACCCTGAGGTGGTGAGAGTATGACAAATGGTGCCGTTACAACTTCAGCTTAGCTGAAGTCTTACTGCAAGTGTGAGCTTTCAGCTGACATGTAAGGTAAGAAGAAGTGCCTGTGAAACCTGTGTGTGAACACATGTGCATACACAAACACACACATACCTTTCTCATGCCCGCCCTACTCTGCAGCCGTTACCTGTCAGACAGGTAGAAGCACAAGCAAGTTTTTCTTTGCAGACTCTGAAGTGCCGCACCTCTTTTTAACTGTCCCATGAAGAATAATAAAGATTCAGGTAAGATCTGGCATTGCACTTGGAGCTTTGACCTCAAATCACCGAAAAGATATTTTGACATTTGAATATCCTGGCTTTACTGCTGTAAACTGAATGGAAAGTGACTCATAGGCAAATCATGATTTCCCATCTTCCCAAAACATGTTCAGGTCTCATGATTTGTAATAAAGGCTTTTAAGAATTTAGACAAAAGAAGCAAATTACCTTCAAAATCTGCTCCAATATAAATACAATGTACATATAAACATGCGGTTTTGTGGATTGTTACTGAACATCATTTAGTTCAGTGTCATAACTACAAAAACCCCTAAAAGCAGATTCTAGGTTCAGTTAATCTCCAATTATAATGTACCTGTGAATCACACACCCTATCTTACCTTAGGTTATGTGACATCATGTCCCGTGTCAAAGACATACCAGTCTGACGGTCAACAATAAATCTGCTTATACACACAAAAGATCTGAACAACAAATTTGATCTGAATTGCGTGATCTAATAAAAGTATAAAAGAAAATGAAAAGAAAATAAAAATCCTGCACTTGCATGTTTACATAATTGCTGTTATAGATACACCGATCAGGCATAACATTATGACCACCTCCTTTTCTCTACACTCATTGTCCATTTTCTCAGTTCCTCTTACCATATAGCTGCACTTTGTAGTTCTACAATTACAGACTGTAGTCCATCTGTTTCTCTACATACTTTGTTAGTCCCCTTTACTCTGCTCTCTAATGGTCAGGACCCCCACAGGACCAGCACAGATCAGGAACTATTTGGGTGGTGGATCATTCTCAGCGCTGCAGTGACGCTGATTTACATTTACATTTATGGCATTTGGCAGACACCCTTATCCAGAGTGTCCTACACTTTATCTCATTTATACAACTGAGCAGTTCAGGGTTAAGGGCCTTGCTTAAGGGCCCAACGGTGGCAGCTTGATGGTGCTGGGGCTTGAACCCCCAACCCAACACCTTAACCACTGAGCCACCCCTGCCCTACACTGATGTGGTGGTGGTGTGTTCGTGTGTTGTACTGGTGTGAGTGGATCAGACACAGCAGTGCTGCTGGAGTTTTTAAACACCACAGTGTCACTGCTGGACTGAAAATAGTCCACCGACCAAAAATCACTCCAATCACCAGCATCCTGTGAGCCTGATAAAGGACTAGAGGATGACTAACACAAACTGTGCAACAACAGATGAGCTGAATGTAGAGAATAATCTGTATATATATACATATAAACTAAATAAATTAAATGAGATTATTAAAATTGTATTAAGATAAAAGCCTAAAAGTATTAAGATGATGTGCTAGGCTGTTACATTAAACACACTGGGGAAACATAGGTTTTAGTGTGTTGTTTTCCATGAATTAAAGCTATTAAAACAAAGCCTGCGTGAACCAATGAAAAATATAAGACTTAAAATAATATTAGTCATTACAATTGACATCATATTAAAAAAACATCAAAAGTCTCTGTGCCAATATCCTACAACTTTTAGTGCCGTTGTGAGCCATTGACTCGAGCTGCATCCCATATGGCCACTTATTGGACACATGTTGCACTATGTAGGGTGTAAATGTTGTTCTTTTATAGCCTCTGTAACCGACTTTGTAGGAAGGAGAGAGCGATTTGGGGTCGAGCCCTTGAGGAATCGCCTCTGATCAGGAATCGCCTCTGATCCACAGCAGCAGCAGTAGTGAATCAGGCTGAGGTGAACTCTAGCCCCGCCCCCTAATTGACACCTTCATACCCACCTGCACTGAAGTCACCTGGTGGCGTCTCGGAGAGCGAGCGCTGAATCTCTGGAAAGTGCTTTCACGCCCACATCCAGTCATTTTGCTTTGTTTATATAGGCGGAACGAGGTGAATGTTAATGTCAGACGGATGTTAGGAGTCAGGTAACGTTTAACGTTTGTTCTGTCTCTCTCCTGAATGCTGTTTACTGGCTGAAAGGTTTCCGCTTCCTGGACAGTTCCCCAACAGAAGCAGCGGGCTAAGCCGTTATAGCCATGTCTCAGGAGGAAAGGTAAGCTCACCTGTTCAGGTACAATTCATTCCTCTCTGAATTGTCATTGGTTTACGTTGTTAGTGGTAACAACAAAAAAAAATGTCTGTAATGACTTTTTATTATTGACATTGTTGCAGTGTCTACTAATAATACTCTAGTATGTATTTAGTACAGAAATTACAGAAATCATACAGCTGTAGATCAGGTGTTTATTTTCACAGGTCAAAATAGACTTGATCGCTCATGTAAACATTTAACCTAGATTTCCTGATATGCTTTTGTGCACTTCCACTGGGCAGTATCCATATCCACTGGGATAGTGTATTGTGTGTGGGAATGTAAAGGGAGAGCTCTGGGAATTGCAGGATTTTGGTGAAGCTCTTTGTTGACTCCAGAAATCCCTCAGGCAAGAAGAGGTGTTATTTAGACGTTTTATTTAGCATGAGTCTGCATCAGAGAAAAGATTACCTCCTCTGGAAACATGTCTCTTTATTATGTCTGATCAAAACTTCCAGAGTTAATGCAGAAATACACATCCAGGCCAGAACGTTGCTTTTGCACTGTTTCATTCATTTCACTGGTGACTAGATTTTATCCTACAATGTACTGAGTACTCCTAATACTTACCCACTTTTATGCACTTGGTGCTACTGTATAAATTATACACCTGCCATGGAGAAACATCATGTTTGATTATACATTCCAAACCCACCTGCTTTTCCTCAATATATATACATTGCTTTGTGGCACAGTAAGCGGCTGGTAGTAGTGGTTCCCAACGAGACGCCCTTCCTGTCCCGCCGTGTGTTTACAAGTGAGGATGAAGCGTGGAGGGCCTACCTGGAGAACCCTCTCACTGCAGCCACCAAGGCCATGATGAGCATCAATGGAGACGAGGACAGCGTGGCAGCTCTTGGACTCCTGTATGAATACTACAAGGTGAGAAGGCTTTGTTCCTTTCAAAAGTCATCCAAGGCTATCCAAACCACCGCTCATGCCTTTTTCATGGTGAACCTGAAAGGGACATCATTTTTTTGTGCTTACATTTCTCCACAAGAAAGAGGTCTTATGAGAAGTCTATTTTACGAGGTATCTGTTTGGTAGTGGTGGTGAGCTTTATTTAGAGTGATTTCCTGTAACCAATCTCTCCTGTGCCTCTCAGGTTCCAAAAGAGAAAAGGCTCCTGTCTGTAGCTAAATTTCCAGAGGAAGAAAAAAGGTTTGTTGTGCATTATTTGCTCTCAGCTGGACACGTGCATGTGAAATGTGATAATGATAGGATTTTTTTGACGCAGTCATTATTCTGTGACCTATTATTGAATAAATCTCACTGACAATGTACAGTGATGCGTTAACCTTTTTTGCTTATATGTTTTTTTTTTTGGTATAGACTATGCCATGGTGGTGTGGAATCCATGAACGAGCGTGTTCAGGGCACCAGATCTCCCCCAATCAATCTCTCAGTCAACACAGACTCTCGTAGCATAGAGCTGAAGCGAGACTCGTATAGCACGTTACCAGCAGAGGGGGGAGTGGTGACCAACATAAAGTCTGAGGTGTATTCTAATCAGCAGCAGGAGAGGCTGCCATACCATCACATGCCCTTCCAGCAGTCTACTCAGGAGACACATAACAGTTATGGCAAGGATGAGCAGAGGAGCATGCCAGATAGCACCTTTGAAGACTCTTACAATGGCGAGAATGCAGTAAGAGATTGAGTTCACACATATACCTACCTCCATTTGGTAACAGTGCATTCCTATAGGATATGATTTTGTTAGAGACTACAAAGTTCTCTGGAAAAGGGCACTGAGTAAATGCTGTGAATGTACTGATGGTCCAGGAGACACTGAAATAAATTGAGTTGATGGTTGTAAACAGTTTGGTTTGAGCATTATTATGCTAATATCTGATATTCTATGCTTTTCGCAGAAATTCAGAGTGCCCACCACTCTAGGGGCCCAAGACTCTCTCTTTGAGCAGCCTGGAATGTAAGTTTTGTGCTCTAGTAGTGACGTCTTTAGTTAAGCCCTTTATAACATAGACAGTCGCGGAAACAGGAAACGTAGATTTGTCAGGGACCTGTCAGGGACTGAATAGTAACACTCCTAATCTCCTGGGTTGTAGGAACATGCTCCAGTATAGTATAGAAGCAAGCTGCTCAGTTCGGCAGAAGCCTGGCGAAGCTCCAATGATCTATCTGAACAGAGGCCAGTTCTACGGTATCACACTGTCCGAGGCGGGCATCAGTAAAGGCTTGCTAAATTCTATCAGCAAAGTGAGGGTGAGTCCTTGTCCCATTCACATGGTAAGCTTCCGCACTCTGCCTTTGTGAACTGTGAAGCAAAAGTGATGTTCTGTTCTGATGTAGCCATTAGTGTATATTAGAGATTAGAGTATACAGTTCTAATCTAGACTGTATTCTAAACATGTGGTTCTCGTGTGGGGCTTTCTCTGCATTATGTAGTCTTGGCTTTGTGTTATAGAGTGTGGTGATGGTGGTGTTTGGAGAGGACAAAGGCCGCGTTGAGCAGCTGAAGCACTGGAACTACTGGCACACCCGTCAGCACACGGCCAAACAGAGAGTCCTGGACATCGGTAAGATTTCTGTGCCCACTTTTATTACCTATTGGGGAATTCACCTCTATCAACACCCCTCTCACTCATTTTGTGTGTGTGAGGGAGAGGGAGAGACAGAGGGAGACAGTGTGTGTTACATGGCCCTAACCCCACCATTCACTAGTCATCTGCTATTCCTTCATATTGTATCCTGGTAAATGCAGTAGAAAGCCTAGGGCAATGTAATCCATCACCTTTACTCCCAGATAGAAAATGGGTAGACAATAGGCATATAGTCAGGCCAGAGACAGGGGTGTGGAGGGCTGACTCTTTAAGACCACTTTGGTGGTCTGATGAACAGCATATGGACACAGCCATGTTTTGGAAAGCATGTAAGCAGATATGCCATAATGCATGTTTTGAATAACAGTATCCCAGAATTTTTCATATTGCTCAAGGCTAGAGAACAAGATTTGAATAGATGTGTTAATAACTGTTAGGAGAAATGCACATAAATAAACACAGTGAATAAGGTCTGCTAAATATGACTGATTATTATAATGCTACATTACAATTCAGATTGTAATGTAACACTGTTTCAGTCAGTTTTGCTGGCCTTTACCTTAGTGCTGATCATTTTCACTAAATCTATAGAACTGTAGATCATTTAAAAAATATTTACTTTTAGAAGTGATTTATTCCTTTTTAGTAAAGCTACACTGTTGGCCTGAATCTAATGCAGAAGGCTTTATTTATTTTATTGCTTATCTTTTCTCTGATCTATTTAACTCTACTAAGCTGATTACAAAGAGAGCTTCAACACTATTGGGAACCTGGAGGAAATCGCCTACAATGCTGTGTCTTTCACCTGGGACATTAATGAGGAGGCTAAGGTGAGCAGTTAGACATGTAAGATATTGAGAGCTCTTATTATTCAGCAGTGTTTTGGACTTGCTGGGAATACTTTGGACTAACTGATGAAGTTGTGAATTGAATTGAGTATATAAAGTTGTATATCTATTGTTTTTGCTTACTGTCTGTCACTACAAATGCTAGGTCTATAAATTCAGTCTGCTTTAAAAAGACCTTTGAATTAGGATTCGCGTGTCTAATATGGATTGCTTTTAGAATGATCTTAAACAAGCTTTTTTAAGTTACACTGTTATATATGTAAGGCTGGCAAATTTCATTTACAGTTCAGATCTCTCTGCACTAGAACACAAATTTCAAGTGACAATCTAATTTGCTGCAGAACAAACACAACTTTATCTGTATTGATTTAAAAAACAACTCATTTTATATGAGGAAGATCTGTGCAGGTGCCAAGCAGGGCCAGGTACTAAACCATCACATTTTAACACACTGAATCCATTGTTCAGGATATTTTGGCACAAGATCAATAATAGCACAAGCGTGTATGAAAGAAATTGTTTAGAGAACTTAATTTAGAAAAATAGTCTATACGAAGTAGAAAAACACTTCAGAACTTCATGAGCATATTCTGCATTTCCTTCTTGCATAGATGTACGTTAGAGGCAGTTTAATGTTACAATATTATACTTTTAATTGAAATAGCATTTAACATGTACAGCATCTGGGTGAATAACTTGTATAATATAGAATTTATTTAAAAATATATGAATGATAATGTCGCATGTATATAGGGGCTTGTCCGCGTGGGTTTACTCTGGGTACTCCGGTTTCCTCCCACAGTCCAAAGACATGCACGTTGATTAGGTTGATTGGTGTCTCTAAAGTGGCCCTAGTGTGTGAGTGTGTGTGTGCACGTGAGTGTGTGTGTGTGCCCTACGATGGATTGGCGCCCTGTCTAGGGTTGTTCCTGCCTTGCCCTCTATGCTGCCGGCTCTCCCGTGACCCTGAAAAGGAATAAGCGGTTAAGATAATGAATGAATGATTGAATGAATAATGTCTCATAATCCCCATCACTGCAGTTCAGCATGTGAATGTTGTATGTTATGTTCAATTTCAGGCTTATTTTGCTATCAAGCTATTAGTATTTTCTACTTATACTGAGACAAACGTGAAAGAGAGATTACCGTTACTTGTTGGTGTGAGCATGCTTGTAGTTTATTAACCGGTGTCTGTTGAAAACGATCACGTGACCATGAGAAAAGAAGTGGTTCTCACAACATAGCACTTCTTATTAAACAAAAGTTACAGGTACAGACATGAAGGCAAACTAGTCCATCAGTGGGAAAGTATTTTCACTCCAGGCAAAAACATTTCCCACATTTCATCTTTCAAAAGCAGTTATTCCAGTGTATCTTGAAATATTGGCACATGGTGTTTTCGCAGTGTTGTATTTCAAGCTAACGTCTTTCAGTTTATTTGAATAAATTAAGTGCTACAGCAGAAGTGCAGTGAAGTTTGCACTTCATTTCAAAAGTTTTTTTTCTTTAAACTAAAGCTGGTGTTGAAGCACAGATATTGATTCTGAATTTCAATACATGCACTTTGTGGCTGTCTGCACTTTTTAAATGCATCTTGTTTATTTAATCTGTAGACTTCAATTTGTGTTTAGCTTGCTGTCTGCCACGTTATAACATGGCCTGGTAAATACTTCCTCTGCATTAGATCATGTGAACATAATTGTTTGGGATGGAGGAATCATATAATAGATACATATAATAGTGTGGTCACTAATTGCCAAAGGCTTACTGAGGAATTATAGAACCTCCCACAGCTTAAACTAAAAAAAATATCATAGTAACACTGACAAAGAAATGATCAGACCAGTTTAGTAAGATTATACTCACGCAGAATTTAATGTGTCATTAAGAAGTTGCTCATGTAGAGCCTCATGTCTGGGCCACTTGAAACATAAATAACCTAAAAGCAACACTGGTCTGTTCCATAAAAATAATTTGAGGAAACATGTGGGTTATTAATATAGAAATTGGCATCATGATGTTTTCATCTTTTTGTAGGTGTTTATCACGGTGAACTGCCTGAGCACAGATTTCTCCTCTCAGAAAGGAGTGAAAGGGCTTCCGCTTATGATTCAGATCGATACATACAGCTACAACAACAGAAGCAACAAACCTATTCACAGAGCTTACTGCCAAATCAAGGTCTTCTGTGACAAGGTTAGCAGAAGTGTTTCTTTAACAATGCATATGATGATAACGACTGGCCCTTTAACAAAAAAATATTTCATCTGTGATTGGAAAGTTTCTTAACCAATGTCTTGTGAATTTCATGTGTTACTGAAACAACTGCATTAAGCATTGTGCTAATTATTACCCATGTTTGTGATTTAAGTAGTTGCATCTGCACATCCCATTTCTCCACAGGGAGCTGAGAGGAAGATTCGCGATGAGGAGAAAAAGCAGATGCGGAAAAAGACAAAAGGTCATGTGGCTGGAGGGCAAGGTCTCAATGGTGAGCTGAAGTGGGCATGTGAATAATCAGGAATATTATAGATTAGCAGGGGTGTAACTATACACTATGGTCATGATATGATTCACAGTACTGGCTCTGTGATTCAGAGAAGAATACTTCATTTAAAATTTCTGAATCATAAATGATGCAAACAGTTTGTGTTTTTGTCTATGTAAAACTAAAATAAATCAATTATGAACAGGGAGTTAATATTATAAACAAGATGTATTATAGGTTTACTGTATCTTAAAAGTAAATAAATTAAATTTTATTGAATAAAAAACTCTCTAACCTGAGTAACATGATCGACTGAAATATAATGATAGCAGCACCGGAAATAGAGCTCCAAAGTCTCCAAACTTCTGCAACCTCTTTCTTGGGGCCTCTTTGTTAGATCTCAGTGGAGCGGGGATGGTGGTATTTGAAAGCTGTTGAAGAACAGTTATTAACTGTTATATCGTGGTCATGTAACTATATAATCTATAATTCATGTCAGAAGTAAAGCTCCAGAGCTGTTGGTCAGCATGCTCTGTGTTATTGTCTGTGCAGATTGGGACCTAGTGTTCAAACAATTCAGTTTCCTTAGAAACATAATAAAAGAACAATGTGACTCCCACATTCCCATGATTCACACTCAGATTTTTGCATTGTGATGCATCATTGTTACAACACATTGTTACAAGATAAATAAAATTAGATTTTAACATGAAACTGTAGCTTTTACAGCTACATTTTGTCTCTGCAAAAGTTGCCACTTAAAGGCACACAAAAAGATCCCAGTAACTGGTGAGAGTTATGTTTTTCAGTGTAGTTGATTGCAATAAAGAAATGCATGTTTCTGATGGACATTTTGTAAGTGTACAGTGTAGTACTACAGTGAGGGAAAACAGAGAATCATTCCTGGCTGTTCATTTTCTTTTAGATTTGGCAGGTAAACGAGGAAGTCTTGGAGTATTAATGCAGAAGAGATCAGACATCACATTTTTCAAACCCATGAAAGACCTGGAGTCTCAGCCGGTCTTGTTCATCCCTGATGTTCATTACAATAACATGCAGAGGGCTGCGCAGGTGAGAGAGTTTGTAATGGTTAATCCAGTTTTATGTGTTAATGCATCAGAGTGCAACCAGGTAAATGCAAAACTAAAAATCTAGAAATAAAGCATAACTGCCCTAATGCCAAAAAAGTTATTCATATAACTTCCATTCCATGCTCCATTCCTTAATAGTATTCTGTTCTGTTCTTATGGCATTAGCTTTTTTCTTATCCCGCTTTAACCTTGACTCTTCTGCCTGTCTGTTTGCAGATGTTTGGATATAGTACTGAGGAAATGGAGAGTGATTGGTAAGTGCAGTGGAGTTGAACCCTGATTACTGAGTAACACATTACAAACACAGAATTATGCAATATATACAGTACAGGCCAAAAGTTTGGACACACCTTCTCATTCAATGTGTTTTCTTTATTTTCATGATTATTTGTATTGTAGATTCTCACTGAAGGCATCAAAACTATGAATGAACACGTGGAGTTATGTACTTAAGAAAAGGTGAAATAACTGAAAACATGTTTTATATTCTAGTTTCTTCAAAATAGCCCCCCATTGCTCTGATTACTG